>CAKNYM010050913.1:174489-193826 GCA_932195095.1 Andricus curvator
ATTTTTCAACCAAAGAGATGAATTTTCAACTGAAATGATGAATCTTCAACCAAAAACAAAGGTATTCTGAGGAAGATGCCATATACACAAGATGTGAGCATAATTTTTTCTTATGTGCCAATGAGTACTTTGTTATAATCTTATGCTGGATTTTCTATCTAAAAAATTTTTTTACTTATGTCTTTTATTTTCAGATCACATTGAATATCTCATTTTTGTATTCATTTCTGAATAATTGATAATGATTTTTGGAACGTTTTCTTATATTTTGTGTTTCTCTCAATTCTGTAAGAAAAATTTTTGGTAACATGTGCATTTTATGATTTTTGGGTTAATCTCGAGAGGACCGCTTGAAAACTATGTCACTTGTCCGAAAAGCTATAAAAATAAAAAGGGTCTTTTCTTCTTCTCTCTCTCTCTCTTTCTCTTAAAAAATGGGAGGAATCGATCTCTAAAATATTTTCATGCTTTGAGAGTTTTCGAGTTGAAAAATAAATTTAGTTTGCCTCGGTTCTTTGAATCTTCACCACGTAATTTTTGTTAGCGATATTTTCATTTAAAATAGTTGTTCCTTTTCAATATAAATTTAAAACAAAAAGTTCCGCAATTTTTCGTTACTGTTTTCTTTCAAAAAATTTTTTTAATCAGTATCGGGGTTAATAATATTCAGGTCATAATAATCATCTTTCTTCTTTTTAATTTAAAATATTCTTTGAATTTTAAATTCTTTTCTAATTCTTATTATGAATAATAATGTTTGTATACCTTTGTCAATTTTTCACTAATGAATACAAAATTTTGATTAATTAATCCTTTTTTTAAAGAAAAGTGATTAGTGTTGTGTTTGTATATGTGTATGTGAGTGTACACACACACACACATATATATATATATATATATATATATATATTATTTTTATCGGCAGGTATTATGTTTCTGATTTTTCCAATTGGCATAATAATATATTTTTGTCATACCTTGTAGTTTCCTATAAATAATCCCTGATGAGGGAGTTTAAATTGACTCCGAAACATGTTGGTTCCTTGGTAGTATAAAAAAGACGGATAAAAGAAAAAGTGAGAGGTTGGTATTTTTGGTTGACTTTTTCTCCTTTTCTCCCTCTTTTTTCAATTGGTTATTTTTGTCTCTAATGAGCCGAAAAGTGAGGTGGTCTAGAAGTCTATTTTTTAATTTTGAATCTTTTTCATGCTCATTTTGCATAAAATTATTCATGATAAAATGGATTTCTGTTCTATCTTAATTTAAAAAAAATGAATTTTGAACAAAGAATAATTTTGTACTAAAAAAGATGAATTTTCAACCAAATAGTTGAATTTTCACCTAGAAAACATAAATTTTCAACCAAAAATGGAATGGGTAAATTTGAAGTTAAAATAATTAAATTTCAATCAAAAAAAAAAACACATTTTGAACAAAATACTTACATTTTCAACCAGAAATAAATTTTTCACTAAAACTATGAATCTTCAACACACAAAAAATGAATTTTTTACAAAGTATTTCAACCAAGTATAGTTGAATTTTTCAAACAAAAAGATGAATTTTCTACCAAAAAGACGAATTTTAAACAAAATACATGAATTTTCCAATGAAAAATATTAATTTTCAACCAAAAATAGAATCATTTAATTTTCAATTCAAACGATTAATTTTCAACGAAAGGAAAACGAATTTTCACAAAATTATTTTTGCAGCAAAAAAACCGAATTTTGAACAAAACAGTTAAATTTTCAAGCAAAGAGGTAAATTTTTGACTAAAGCGATTAATATTCAATCATTTCTTTTTTTTAACAAAGCAATTCAACTTTCAACCAAGTATAGTTGGATTTTCAACGAAGTATAGTTGAATTTTCAAATAAAAAAGATCAGTTTTTGAACCAAAAATGGAATAGTTTAATTTTGAGTAAAAGCGATTATTTTTCAACCAACAATAAACGAATTTTCACAAAGTTCTTAAATTTTTAATTAAAAAAAAAAGAATTTTGAACTAAACAGTTAAATTTTCAACTAAAACGATAAAACTTCAATAAAAAAAAATTTAACAAAGCAATTCAACTTTTAAGCAAGTATAGTTGAATTTCCAACTACATATAGTTAAATTTTCAAGCAAAAAGATGAATTTTCCACTGAAAAATATGAATTTCAAACAAAATACATAAATTTTCAACTAAATAGTTGAATTTTTAACCAAAAAACAAGAATTCCTAACGAAAGATGTAATAGTTGAAATTTCAACCAAAGTAGCTGCATTTTTGACCTAAATAGTTGAATTTTTAACCTACAAAGATGAATTTTCAACGAAATGGACGATTTTAAAACGAAAAAAAAAAACAGTTGCATTTAGATCCAAATAGTTTAATTTTCAACTTAAGTAGATCAATATTCAACAAAAAATGGAATATTTAAATTTTCAGTTAGAAAAGTTTATTTTCTGTTTGAAAAAACAAATATTCTACAAATTAGTTGAATTTTAACCAAATCAGTGAACTTTCAAACAAAAGAGACGCATTTTCAACAAAGTAGTTCAAATTTTAACCAAATAGCGAATTTTTAATCTAATAGTTGATTTTCAACCAAATGGTCGAATTTTCTATTAAAAAAAGACGAGTGTACAACCAAAAAGTTCATTTTTTCACCAGAAAGATAGTTTTGAAACAAAATAATTAAATTTTTAACGGAATAGTAGAAATTTTAACCAAAAGAAATAAATTTTGAACCAAAAATATAAGAGTAGACTTTTCAACCAAAAAGAATTAGGTTTCAAACAAAAAAAGTTAAATTTTCTTATTGGACTCTATTAATTCAGTTCGCATTTAAGCAAAAAAAAACGAGAAAAAGGTGTAGTTTTTTTAAATTAGGAAAAAGGAGGAATTCTTTAACAAAAGGGAGAAGAGTTAAATATAGGGGAAAGAGTGTGAAGCATATTGAAAGATCCGAATTTTAATTTTGTAACATTTTTAACAGAGAATCTTTTATAAACGGAATAAAATAATTTCAAATTTGAATTTTCAAATTCATTATCCTTGGGGGACCCCCTCCCTAAACAAACCACGTGGTTTATGGAAGGCCCCTAGGCCTAGACAGTGCCTCTTATAGAAATTTCCTAATTTTTGCAAGATTTTTTCAATATCCCTAATTGTTCCCTGACGAAGAAAATTCCCTGACTTTCCACTGATTTCCAGGTTTTCCCACACAGCCAGCCAACAATTTATTTCATTTTTATTTAAATTAAATAAAAACAAAACAAATTACTTTTTTCAAAAATGCGTTAAACGATTGTTTTGTAAAAGAACAGCTTGTTGAATTCAAGATAAATACCTATTACATAAATTGATTACTTTAAAGCATTTTGAATGATGTCATGGAATTATCTGCTTATCTGCACCGATGACGCTTTTAGCGCATCTACCGTCCGACAAACGTAATCAATTGCACCTGTCAAACTACGTCGTGAAATATTTTGACATAGAAATGAATATAATATAAACGTAAACGGAATTGCATAAGAGCGTGCGTCAATGTTCTGTTTCGTAAAGGTTATAACCATAAGGTGATACCAGGATAATTACTGATAATGATTTGAAACTTTGCAAAATTGCATTTTGTTTTGATGATAAAGGGGAACGAAGGTTTTTTTATTTTTTGAAAATGGATTTTAGTCTCAAGACTATAAACTGTGTGGACACGTGCAACTGATATTCACAAGAAAAAAGATTTTAAACGAACGAGTGACACGTGTTATGACAAGACATTAAAATGCAACAATTATTTTTTATGCTAAGTAGGCACTAGACAGATTCGTGTGCAAAGATCAGATGTCATCATATCAGAGCGTTTGAAGAGAGCGATGATCCTGAAGTTAATAAACTGAAACAAGAGCCCCTAATTTGATCATTTTTATCAAATACTTTTTATTCGAGTCAGAAGAAGTAATTATGACAATAAGAAAAAAAAAAATTCTTAAAGTTCTGCAACTCTTTTAATATTTTGTTTAAAATTGTTCAACTTTAAACAAATATGATTTAAGGCTTTCAATCAAACACTTCTTTCGGATATTTTCCCAATTTTAATATTTGTATTTTTAATTGGTCGGTTTGGAAAACTTCTACAGTGAACTCTCACTTATTCCAAGGGTCGAGAAACGAAAACATTCGGCTATTCCAAGTCTGCAGGGGCCCCCACCTCTACCGCGAGTTGTGGGGTGATTTTGTCAAGCGACATTCATTGGCTGTCCCTGCCTTGTACCGATGTGCGCATTGTAAGCATGTGTGCGTCCTTGCAACAAACGAGGGCTTCCCGCTCTTCGGGCCTCTTTTTAACTGGTCAGCCACTGAAGCAGGCGTACCATACAGGGACAGTGGTGGGAAGTGAAGGGGCTTCGCCACTTGAAATATCCGAGCGGGAGAGACTTGGAATAAGTGAGACTTGGGATAAACGAGCCTTGGAATAAGTGAGCCTAGGAATAAGTGACAGTTCACTGTAGTACATACGTCTGTAGAATTTTTTAATTTTTTAATTATCAAATTTGAACTTGTATATACAACTTAAAATACTTTTTGAAATTATAAGAAAATTTTCACGAAACTAATTCCGAAATAGTTCAATTGTGAATGATCCTATTTGAAACTGGTCAATTTTTGACATTTTAATTTGAAATTGTTCAAGTTGTTACGATTCTAATTTAGACTCTTTTATTTTTAGAGCTTAAAATTTCTATTCTTTATTTTCAAGTTAAAAGTGTGTATTTTAAAACGTTTTCACTCAAAAATGATTCCATTTTGAATGTTACAATGTAAAATTTTCAAAAACTATATTTTCAATGTAGCAAGATAAAATTTTCAATAGTTCAGCTACTGAAGTTTGTAATTTCAATTTTAAACGCTACAGAATTTAAATTGCTAAATCTGAAAAATTGTTATATGAATATGTTCCATTTCAAACATTTCATTCGGAAATGTTTTAATTTTTATTTCAATTCTCAAGATTAAGTGAATGTTTAATGACTAAAATTTATTATGAATTCAAATCAAATCGTAATCGTCACTCTTTGCCCTTTTCAGAATGTCGAACAATGAACAATGAAAGCACCCAACTGGATATTATAAGGTTACAACGATGACGGAAAAGCTGCAAGTGAAAAGCTCTCCTGACCTTTATCAGCCTTCATCGTTTATCCATTCACTTGTAAAATACACTTCTAGACAATTTCTTTGTGATTATTATTAAAGGCTTTTCAGAAATTTATACCAAACAAATAATCCTGGCCATGAGATTGAATATAATATTGTCTCAATAAGATTATTTATCCCACCCACTTATATATCTTTGCGAAAAACATATGGTTGGGACAAACAAAAAAAAATAATTTGTTTTTGTTGAGCCAACAAAACAAAAACTTGGTTTTTAAGTCAACACAAATTTTTCTGAGTTAACCATACGTTTTGTGGGGCAGCAAGAATTTTTTTGCGCAAACCAAATTTTGTTGTCCCAACAAAACAGTTTCTCAGTGTACTAATCAACTAATACGAAGTATAAGATACTTTCAAAATTCACAGAAAAAAATGCTCTCAAATCTGGGGAAATATCGCGATTATCATTGAAAATAGTTGAATAATAGGGGAATAAATTCTTTAAAATAAAAATAATGTATAGGTTACATATTTAATTCAATATGAAACGCTTTAAATTTCTAAGACTTCAAGTCAAAATATATTGCATTTTGAACCAAAAAATTTTTTTTTTCTACCAAAAGAGATAAATATTCAACCAAATAGTTGAATTTTCAAATAAAAAACATAATTTAAAAAAAATTGAATAGTTTAATTTTCAACGAAAAAGGTTAATTTTCACGAAGCGTCCCGTCATCCCAAGATTCGGGACTAGTCCATCCCCTTTTCCAGCCCCCCCCCCCCCTATTTTTCGGGTTGACTAGACAGGGCCTAATTTTTAAACAAAACGAGAAGGAATTTTCAACAAAATAGTTAAATTTTCAACTAAACAGATTTTTTTTTGAATTTTTAAGCAATAAAGATGAAATTTCAACCAAAAAGATTAATTTTCAAGCAAATGGTCGAATTTTCAACCAAAAAAATTGATTTTTTTAGAAGACAGTTAAATTTCTAACAAAGTTAATTTTAAACCAAGAAAGATGAATTTACAAACAAAATTTAATTTTTCTATCAAAAAAGACGAATTTTTAACCAAATAAGACGAATTTCAACAACAAATTGAAATTGAATTGAGTTGAATTTTAAATGAAAAACGATGTAATAATTCATATGTCAATCAAAAAATATTTTAAGTCAAAAACAGTTCGATGCAACCCAAAAAGACGATTTTTTCCAACAAAATAGTTGAATCATCAGCAAAAAAAAATGAATTTTTTAATAAAGTAGGTCAACTTTTGCAACAAAAAAAAAGATGAATTTTTTAACAAAATTTGTAATATTTGATATTTCAACCAAAAAAGTTTCAAAATAAAAAACAGTTGAATTAAACCCAAAAAGACGATTTTTCAACAAAATGGTTGAATTATCAATTAAACCAAATGAATTTTCAACAGAGTAGTTCAACTTTTACCCAAGTAGTTAAATTTTTAATTAAAAAAGACCAATTTTGAACAAAAAATGGAATAGTTACATTTTGAGGTTACAAAATAATTGAAAAAAAAACAAGTTTTCACGAGGGGTTGACAACTCGTGAAGTTAGGTGTACACTTGGAATTAAATCTCCTGAAACATCTGAAATCACTTGGAATTACTTCAATTCATTTGAATTCATTTGAAGTCACTTGAACTCTCCTGAAATATCTGAAGTAATTTGAATTCACATGGAGTCACGTGAATTCATGTGAAATCACTTAAAATCACCTGAATTCATTTGAAGTCCTTGAATTCTCTGAAGTCACTTGAAATCTCATCAAATATCTGAAGTCATTTGAATTCACATGAAGTCACTTGAAGTCACTCGAAATCTCCTGAAGTCACTTAAAATCTCTTAAAATCAGTGAAATCTTCTTTAGTCACTGAAATATCCTGAAGTATCTTGAAAGAAGTAGGTGTACATCCAATCGGTCGAGTTGTCGACCCCTCGAATTTTCAACAAGATAGATAAACTTTTATCCAAAAAGATGAATCTTCAACCAAAAAATTATTTTTTAATAAAGTAGTTCACCTCTTACCCAAGTAGTTAAATATTTAAACAAAAAAAAAGGAATTCTTAAAAAAATGTTGTTGAACCAAAATGGATTCATTTTAAAACAAAAAACAGTTGAATTTAATCAAAAGAGGCGAATTCTACACTAAATAGGTAAATTTTTCACCAAAGAGGTGAAATTTAAACTGAACTCGTGAATCTTCAACTGGAATAGGTAAATTTTCAGTTAAAAAATTAATTTAAAAAAAAAAGGATTTTTCATCCAAAGTAATGAATTTTAATCTAAGACGAAGAATCTTCAAATAAAACAATCAGTTTTTAACAAAGTAGTTCCACTTTGAATCAAATAATTGAATTTTCAAACAAAATGAATTTACTTTTAACCGAAAATTGTTGGATTTTCTTATTGGGTTCTATTAATTCAGTTCGAATTTAAACGAAAAACACGAGATAAACGCGAAGTTTCTTTAAAACACAGGAAGAAAGAATTCTTTAAAAAAGGGGACAAAAGGGATTAGGGGTAAGAGTGTGAAGTCTGTAATTAAAATATGGGATGAACAAAATTCGTAAATAATTTAATAGAAATTTCGAAAAATCTGCACGAATTTTCAGTTTTAAAAGCTTTACATTAAAAGTAGAAGAAACCAGTACGAGATAAATAGAACCATTTTTAAAGTCATAATATTGGTAAATGACGAACAAGTGGAGAAAGTATTACACACCAAATTAAAGCTCAAATATTCATTTTAAAGATAGCTATGCAGTCACATGAATTGTATTATCCATTTATCCTAAGTTTTATACTTTTTTACACGTTGCACTCTTATTCAGATCGTACTGTTCCGGTACGAGGTGAATATTCACATTTTATGCCTTTCAGATAAATTATCGAAGGATATTGTGTATACATTCATGAAACAATAATCCAAAACTGTTATTCAAAAAAAAAATCCATTTATGCAGTCATTACTTTTCAATATATTATAAAAATTCAACGAGCTACCAACTATTATAGACAAAGAAACTGCGAATAATTTTATTTGATTATGTTGGTAAAGGGTATGAACTTGCTTATTTATTTAAAAGATGTTTCGTTGGTACAACTTGCGTGTTTGTGCTCACAACCTAAATACTCAATCCTAACCTTTCAACAATTTTATTCAGCTCATACTGAATGACACATCTCATAAAAACACGTAAAATCTTTCCGATGAAAATTAAGAGAACTAATCTTTAGACAATCTTGAAGCTAAGAGTTTGACGAATCAAAGGAAGCAGTGAACGAATAGTGAAAGCAATTTAATTCCTCAAAAAATGATAACCTGTCAGCAGACAAAATTTTCATCAGCATGCCAAAAATACATTTTTGAATTCAAAAATAGCAAGTAAGTGGTAAATAGGCTGATTATAAAACTCGTTTTTAATACTGCTACTAATAATAAAATACTTCAGAACTTTTCCTGTAAAACCCAGTCACTTTTTCCCATTATTCAGGTCGTACTCTCGGTCGTACTGGTATTCACCTCGTACTGGTTTCCCCTACTTATATTTCAAGTTGAGAAATGAAGAGTAACGGACGTAGTAATCCAATATAATGACGCAGGCAAACGAGTAAAATGTTGAATCTTGAATGTTACTCAATATATTGTGAGTAAACAATAAAAAGGAATTTAAACTATTTTTCAAGGTATTGAAGGGTGGATGACCGCTTTGCACGAGGCTTTTACATACCACATGTGGCAAAGTTTCGATGCCTTCTTGATACTAACTAAACTGATGTCATGGGACTACGCGCAATTTTATCACTCAAACTCGCGCGTGACCATTGAAGGTGAGCTGGTGAAAAAGTCCAGCACGTGTGACAATTACCGAAAGGTCATAAAAAATAATTTTCCGATTAGAAACTTAGCGATAGGTTTGAATTTATTGTTTGGTTCCTAAACCATAAAAATAATCAATATTCTATCGCTGTTGTAACAAATGCTGCGACCAAAATTGGACTAATTTGACCCCTCCCCCCACCCCTTCGTTTACGACCCCCCCCCCCACCACAAATAACGTAGCCGTTGAAAAAATGCAAATTTTAAGTTTTTGTTGCGTGTTTTCGCGTTTCTAGTAAGTACAGTTGGCCAAATGCTCTCAAAACAGGAGAAACAGGGTGATTTTTCGCGAAAATATGGGAATAAATTCTTTGAAATAAAATTAATGTAAATACCATTTTCAACAAAATAGTTGAATTTTCAACCAAAAAAAGATTTTCTAACGAAGAAGATGAATTTTCACCCTAGAAAGACGAATTTTCAACAACAAAAATTATTTTTAAACAAAAAGTTGCATTAACACCCAAATAGTTGAACTTTCAAGCAAAAGAGACGGTTTTTCAACAAAACAGTCAAATTTTCGATCCAAAAAGATGACACTTAAAACATAGTAAAATGTTCAAGAAACTAATTTAAATTTCAACAAAATAGTTGCATTTTTAACCAAATAGCTGAGTTTTTAACCTGCAAAGATGATTTTTCAACGAAGATTAATTTCCTACCAAAAAGGGCGATTTTTAAATAAAATACATCAATTTTCAACCAAATAGTTAAATTTTCAACTATCAAATAAAAGTTTGTAACCCAAAATGGAATCTTTAAATTTTCAGTTAAAGAAAAATTAATTTAAAAAAAAACAACATTTTTCAACAATTTGAATTCAACTAAAAAATAGTTGAACCTTCAACCAAAAACATGAATTTTCAGCAAACAAGATTAATTTTCTACTCAAGAACACGAATTTTGAACAAAATATATGAATTTTTCAACAAACAGTTGAATTTTCAATTTTTTAATGATAAATCTTCAACCAAAAATGGAACAATTAAATTTTCAGATAAAAAAAAAAAAAAAAAACGAAGTTTCTACACAATACATGAATTTTTTCAACTACACTTTTAATTTGCAAGCCAGAAAGATGAATATCTACAAAACATTTGAATTTCAACCCAAAAATATGAATTTTCAACAAAAAATGTAATTTTCTATCAAAAAGTTAAATTTAAAAAAAAATTAATTTTCAACCAAATAGTTTAATTATCCACCAAATAATTGAACTTTCAACACAAAAAGACGAATTTTCTACAAAGTAGTTCAATTCTCAGCCAACACTAATTCACTTTCAACCAAACAGTGGTATTTTTAACCAGAAAGATTAATTTTCTATCAAAAATACGAATTTTAAAATCAAAATACATATTTAAATTGAAGAATAGATGTCATGTTAAATCCTTCGTGTAATTTTTTATGAATTTTCAACCAAATAGTTGAATTTTCAATCAGAAAAGATCGGTTTTCGATTAAAAGTATCAATTTTCTACCCAAAATAAAATAGTTACAGTTTCAGTTGAAAAATTAATTTTCTACAAAAAAAATCGAATTTTCAACAAAATAGTTCAACTTTCAATAAAAGAGCTGAATTTTCAACTTAAATGATGAACCTTTAACAACAAAAATTAATTTTCTATTAAAAAAGAGTAATTTTCAACAAAATACATGAATTGCCAACCAAATAGTTGAATATTCAACTAAAAAAGATATAAATTTTCAACCAAAAAGTTGAATTTTTAATTAAAAAAGACCAATTTTCATGCAAGAATAGAAAAGTTAAATTTTCAGTTCAAAAAATTAATTTTCAACCATAAATGAAACGAATTTTCAACAATAAAAGTTAATTTACAACCAAATCGTTCAATTTTCAACTAAAATTGACGAATCTTGAATAAAAAAGACGAATTTTCAACAAAATAGTTCAATTCTCAGCCAACACTAATTCACTTTCAACCAAACAGTGGTATTTTTAACCAGAAAGATTAATTTTCTATCAAAAATACGAATTTTCAAATTAAAATACATGTTTCAATTGAAGAACAGATGTGATGTTAAATCCTTCGTGTAATTTTTTATGTATTTTCAACCATATAGTTGAATTTTCAACCAGAAAAGATCGGTTTTCGATTAAAAGTATCAATTTTCTACCAAAAATAAAATAGTTACAGTTCCAGTTGAAAAATTAATTTTCTACAAAAAAAATCGAATTTTCAAGAAAATGGTTGAACTTTCAATAAAAGAGCTGAATTTTCAACTTAAATGATGAATCTTTAACAACAAAAATTAATTTTCTATTAAAAAAGACAAATTTTCAATAAAATACATGAATTGCCAACCAAATAGTTGAATATTCAACTAAAAAAGATATAAATTTTCAACCAAAAAGTTGAATTTTTAATTAAAAAAGACCAATTTTCATGCAAGAATAGAAAAGTTAAATTTTCAGTTCAAAAAATTAATTTTCAATCATAAATGAAACGAATTTTCAACAATAAAAGTTAATTTACAACCAAATCGTTCAATTTTCAACTAAAATGACGAATCTTGAATAAAAAAGACGAATTTTCAACAAAATAGTTCAATTCTCAGCCAATACTAATTCACTTTCAACCAAACAGTGGTATTTTTAACCAGAAAGATTAATTTTCTATCAAAAATACGAATTTTCAAATTAAAATACATGTTTAAATTGAAGAACAGATGTGATGTTAAATCCTTCGTGTAATTTTTTATGTATTTTCAACCAAATAGTTGAATTTTCAACCAGAAAAGATCGGTTTTCGATTAAAAGTATCAATTTTCTACCAAAGATAAAATAGTTACAGTTCCAGTTGAAAAATTAATTTTCTACAAAAAAATCGAATTTTAAAGAAAATAGTTCAACTTTCAATAAAAGAGCTGAAATTTCAGCTTAAATGATGAATCTTTAACAACAAAAATTAATTTTCTATTAAAAAAGATAAAATTTCAATAAAATACATGAATTGCCAACTAAATAGTTGAATTTTCAACTAAAAAAGATATAAATTTTCAACCAAAAAGTTGAATTAAAAAATACCAATTTTCATCCAAGAATAGAAAAGTTAAATTTTCAGTTCAAAGAATTAATTTTCAACCATAAATGAAACGAATTTTCCACAAAATAGTTAAATTTTAAACCAAAGAGACGAATCTTCAACCAACCAAATGAATTTTGAACAAAGTAGTTAAACTTTCAACCAAGCAGTTGAATCTTCCGCCAAAAAAGATTACTGTTTAACAAAATAGTTGCATTTTTAGCAGAATAATTCAATTTTCAACCAAATAGTCGAATTTTCAACCAAACGAGATCAATTCCCAACCAAAAATATAATATAGTAGTCTTTTGAACCAAAAATAGTCGGATTGTCGTATTGGGTTCTAGTAATTCAGTTCGCATTTAAGCGAAAAAACGAGAAAAAGATCAAGTTTCTTGAAAACAGGGGGAAAAAGAAGCATTCTTTAAAAAATGGAAACAGCCCCCCCCCCCTCCTTCATACCAACCGTAGTTTTTGGCGCGACCCTCAAATTGGTATCGTAATTTATGGATGGCCCCTAAGTCGCAATTTAGGTCACCTATATTCTATAATGCTGTTATCTGAATCGATTTCCGCGCAAAATTGCTTTGTGAATTAATTTACGAATCCACGTGAAAAAGAGGGCTGAAAGTGGGCCAACGTATGAGACACCAATTCACTCGATTTTCTGTCACGTGCGGAATGCTATATTTTTCTGTTCGAACCATTTACTAGCGACGCAGTCAGAGTATCATATACTAAATTCTGAATAAACAGTAATTATTCAATCATCATTAAATACTGTAATCATTCAATCGAAATTTAAGGTACGTAACAATTCCGCATGTATCTTCTCTGAAAAACAGGGCTCGGACCGACAGGCTTAGAAATATTCGCGAGAATATTCGCCTAAAATTACAAAGAAAATCGCACGGAATATTAGCCTAAAATTACAAATAAAGTCTCACGGAATTTCGAAAAAAATCTACAAAAAGTCGCATCAAATTTTTAATGGTAATGAAAAAAAAAGTTAGTATCAGACACTGAATGACTGAAATAATAACTTTATTTGTTTAGAAATATAGAGTACATTTTTCTCATTGATTTTCAAATTCTTTGCACAATCAAAATAAACTTTACAATTAAAAACATTTTTTAACAATAGTCATACAGCTTGAAGGATTCTGAATCTGGGTTTAAAATAATATTTCTTTCTGAACTGTTAAACTCTTCGATTTAGATTATTTGCAAATGAGAGAAGTTTATAATTAATATTAATCTTGAATTTGAAAAATGTTAATTTTGAACATTTTAAACTTGAAATTACTCGATAATTAAGGCTTTAGACGGTATAATTTGAATATGAAATTATTATTATTTTAATAATTCAGACTTCACAGCCCAAAAAGATCTCGAAACAGGGGAAATAGAGGGTGATTCTTCACGAAAATAGGGTAATAAATTTTTTTATTTCGAGTCGAAATATATTACATTTTCAACAAATTAGTTGAATTTTCCGCCAAAAGAGACGAATATTTAATAAAGTAATTGAAGTTTTAGCCAAATAGTTGAATTGTGAACCTACAAAGATGAACTTTCAACCAATTGTTCGAATTTTTAAACAAAAAGAATTAACCTCAAACACATAGTAGTTAAAATTTCAAGCCAAAAAGACGAATTTTGTAAAATACAGTTGAATTATTAGCCTGAGAAGTTGAATTTTTAATGAAAAAAATCATTTACAAGAAAGAAAGATGACTTTTCAACCAAATAGTTGAATTAAAAAACAAATTAATTTGCAAACGGAAGGACAATTTCAACCAAAAAGGACAACTTTTCAACCATAAAAGATGAATTTTCAATCCCTAAAGACGAATTTGTTGTCCAAAAAATTAATGTTCAACGAATAGTTGAATTTTCAACCAAATAGCTGAATTTTCAAGCCCAATAGACGAATTTGTAGAAGACGGTCGAATTATCAGCCTCAAAAGTATAATTTTTAACAAATAGATCGTTTGCAACCAAGAAAGATGAATTTTTAACCAAATAGTTGTATTTAGGAAAAAAAATTTTTTTTAACCAAATCGTTGCATTTAAAACCAAATCGTTAGACTTTAAATGAAAAGAGACGAACTTTCAACCAAATAGTAGAATTTCCAACTAAAAAAGATAAGTTTTCAACAAAAAATAGAATCTTTGAATTTTCAGTTTGAAAAATTAAATTGAAAAAATAATTCATTCATGTAAAAAAGACGACTTTTTAACAAAATAGTTGAATCCTCAACCAAAAAGATGAATTTTCAACAAAGAAGGTTAATTTTCTACCCCAAAATGAAAACGAATTTTGAAAAAAAAACATGAGTTTTCCAACAAATAGTAGAATTTTCATTTTATGAGGAATAAATTTTCAACCAAAAATAGAATATAGTTAAAAGGAATTTTTGCTTGTTTTCCAAAAGACGAGTTATCTACAAAACTGTTTAATTTTTAACCAGAAAATATGAGTTTTCAACAAAAAAGTTAATTTTCTACCAAATACTAGAGTTTTCAAAAAAAATTTAATTTTTTACCAAATAATTGAATTTTCAACTAAAATTATCAATCTTCAATCAGAAAAAAAATGAATTTTTTAAAAAGCAGTTTAACTAGACACCGAGTAGTTTATTTTTCCACCAAAAAATATAAATTCTCAATTTCAACGAAGCAAAACATTTCTTTTCAAACAGTTGAATACCACCTGAAAAGACAAATTTTCAACAAAATAGTTGAATCTCCAACTAAAACAGATTAATTTACAGCCAAGCAATCGCATTTTTAACCAAAAAGGATGAATTTTCGACCTATTCTAATATGAAACGAAAATTAAAATTAAAATTCTTTATGGAAATTCCCAGTTTTATATCACAATTATAATTCTTTTAGAAAATTTCCTATCGCAAAGACAAAATTCGAATTCTTTGCGGAAATTGCGTGTCCGAAAATCATAATTGTAATTATTTACGAAACTTCCTGTTAAAAAGTAAAAATTATAATTTCTTAAGGGAATTTTCGGTTCGAATAGTCAAATTTATATTTCTTTACTGAAATTCCCTGTCCCAAACTAAAAATTATAATTCTTCACAAAAATTCCCTGTCCCAAAGTAAAAATTATTAAAATTATTAGCAAAAATTCGCTGTCCGAAATTTAAAATGATATATCTTTACTGAAATTCTATGTCGCAACTTAGAATTATAATTATTTTTGAAAATTCCCGGTTCCAAAGCTGGATGATTGTAATTATTTACGTGAACTTTTTTTTTATGTATAATTTATTTAATTATTATGTATAGTTTTATGTATTCCCTGCCCCAACTCAGAATTATAAATTTTTTCGAAAATTCCCTGCCTCAAAGTCGAAATTAGAATTCTTTACTGAAATCCCATGTTTCAACTCAAAACTATAATTCTTTTAAAAAATTTACTGTTTCAAGTCAGAATTGTAATTCTTTTGGGAAATTGCCTATTCCAATTGAGAATTATGATTTCTTCGTTTCCCGGTTTTCCCGATTTCCCGGTCAGGTAGACACCCTGAGACTATTTACCGCAGTTTTGCAAATAAATTCTTCACGCTAACTTTTCAAGGAATTCTTATTTAATTTGGAATTTTTTTTAAGTACTCTAATCTTTTATTTAACTTCTGGGAATACAAACTAGCACGTGAAAAATATAGACATGGCATTCAAGGTTCTTGTAAAAAGTGGAAAAATACCTAATAGCATGTAAATAGAAAAAGTGTGAATTAGACTTTATTTGGAAATAGAATTGAAAAGGGTGGAAAGCTTGATTTAGGAAAATTTATTTTTTCTATAAATAGATTGTAAATAAGAAGTGTATGCATATTAAAAAAGTATTCACTGTGATGGAATATTTTGTAATATTTGTTGGTAACGCTGTATTATTTCCGCTCATAAATAACTATTTCCATATTATATGCTTATTATATTCTCATTAGAAGACTTGGGCTATTTTTAGTTGTCTCATTAGTACTCCTCACACTATAAGAGAAAAGATTTTATGACTGCGCCATAATCGAACTGAGAAACTTGTTGTAAAGTGAGTTTAAGAAGTTGCTAGATAATTAAATTGTGATTCATTGCAATTCGAGTAAACTTACCGAGATGTGACAACGACGATAGGGAATCTGTAAAAAAAAATCAAATTAAATTTGTATTCCCATTAAGAGACAAAAATAAAAATAAATAGTTTTTGAAGTGAAAATGTAAGTATAGATAGGGTGACCAGACGTCCTGATTTATCAGGACATATCCTAATTTATCAGGACATATCCTGATTTATCAGGAGATAACCTGATTTATCAGGACATATTCTGATTTTTATCGCTGTCCTGATTTTTCATACTCAAAAACGAAAAATCGCGATTTTTATTGCGCGCGCATGAATTGAGCGAACTGTTTTAGTTAAATTTCAAGAACTTGAGATGTGTGAAATTTTACTAATGTTTAAAAAGAAAGGAAAACATCGAATTGCCTAAAAAATGAAAGTTCTGAAAAGTATTAAAAATAATTGACATATTGTACAGATTGTACTCAATTATTTAAATAAAAATGTTCTTGAAAAACTAATTTGTGTGATTTATAAACTTATTGAATGAAAATACAATTTTATTATTGTGTTCAAATGCAAAAACTTCGTTTAAAACAAAAAAGTTAATCTTTTTGGTTGAAAATTCAACTGTTTTGTAGAAAATTCGTCCTTTTGGCATAGAAATTCTACATTTTGGATGGCATTTATTTCTTTATTAACTGAAAACTTTTTGTTGGTTGAAAATTGGTCCTTTTGGTTTAAAAATTCATCTGTTGCCGTAGAAATTTCACTTCTTTGACTGAAAATGCAACTGCTCGGTTGAAAACTAATCTTTCTTGATCGAGAATTTTCAACTATCTTGTTCAAAATTCGTGTTTGAAATTACATTTTTTTTGGTTGAAATATCCACTATTCCATTTTTTGTTGAAAATTCAACTACTTAGTTGAAAATGTATCTTTTTTTGTTGAGAATTCATGTATTTTGTTGAAAATTAATTTCTTTGGTTAAAACTTTACTTTCTTTGTACGTCGTTTGTTCTGTTGGAAATTTATTTTTTAATCTAAAAATATAACTATTCCATTTTTGGTTGAAAATTCATTTTGTACAGTTGAATTTTTTTAAATTTAATTTTATAGCTAACAAGTTTTGTTCAAAGTTCGTTTTTTTGGGTTAAAAATTCAACTACATAGTCGAATATTAACTATTTTCTTGAAACTTCATATTTTCGGTTTGAAAATTTAACTTTTTTGCAGAAAATTCATCATTTTGGCATGAAAAGTTTTTAACTGGATCAAAATTAATTTTTCAACTAAATATTTAACTACTTCATTTTTTGTGGGAACATTTATCTTTTTTAGTTCATAATTCATTCATTTTGTTGAGAATAATTTCTTTGGTTAAAACTTTGAATAGATTGTTTGTATATCTTTTTTTTGTTGGAAATTAATTTTTTACTGAAAATTTATATTTTTTATTTAAAATTCATGTATTTTGTTGGAAATTCTTCTTTTTTGGTACAAAATTAATCTCTATGGTACAAAATTCATCTTTATGGACAAAAACACAACTATTAGTTTGAAAATTAATTTTTTGAACTGAAAATTTAACTACTCCACGTTTGGTAGAAAATTTATCTTCTTTAGTTGGAAATTCAACTATTTGATTGGAATTTCACGCAATTTGTTGAAAATGTTTCTTCTGTGGTAGAATATTAATCTTCTTGGTGAAAAATTCTTCTTTTGGGTTGAAAATTTATTTTTTTGGTTGAAAATTTAACTATTTAGTTGAAAATTCGTTTTTTATGGTTAAAAATTAATTCTCTTGACTGTAAATATAATTATTACATTTTGGGCTGAAAACTGATCTTCACTCAGAAAAATGTTTGCTTGAATGAAACAAATTTCTTTTTTGATTTAGGGTTAAACAAATATTTTATTGAAATTAACAAATATTTGTTTGACTCAAATAAAATTTATTTGATTCAAACACCATTGTTTAACTCAAAAAAATTTTATTTCAATCAAACAAATTAACAAATTAATTAATTAATTAATTAATATATTAATTAATTGTTATATCTTTGATATAGGGTTAAACAAAGGATTGTTCGATTCAAAGAAACATTCTTCTCAGTGTTTTTCAATAGCAAATTCATCTATTTTATTGAAAATTCTTCTTTTTTGAAAGAAAAATAATCTTGTTGGATAAAAACACATTTTTTTGTTAAAGTTTCTTCATTTCAGATGAAAATTCATTTCTTTGGTTAAAAGTTTAACTATTTTATTAAAAATTAATGTCTTCTGTTAAAAAATCATATTTTCTGGTAGAAAATTAATCTTATTGGTCAAAAATTTATCTTTCTCGTTGATCATTGATTTCTTTGGTTGAAAATTTGACATGAAAGAAAAATTTGTAACGGTCCGGGAAAATGAAAAGTGGTCAGGGAAAAGACAGGGAAAGTTAGGGAAGTCCGAAATTAGTATTTTGCAGCAACCCTGTTTTTCAAATAACGTGCCTTAAGTATAAAAATACACATGTCTCGGACATTGTTGCTACCCTTGAAACTATTTTTGTTCTTAACCAAATAGAGTGATCAATTTTTCGAATGGTATTGATTCTAAAATATCTTTTTACGGAAGAAAAAAAAATAGAAAAAGCTGTCGCAATAAAATATATAAAAATAGACAAAGCTGAGGACGCGAGGGTCAGTCCATATAGTAAGCCGCAATTTGTTGTCACGACGACAATGAAGTTCAAGGAAAAACCGATATCGATGGTGGCATTTTTACAACATTTCCTTATTATACGCTTGCACGCGTGTTTCGCTATAAATAGAAGCGATTCCCTATCATATTCCTTTCAGACAGAGCTTCACGGAATTGTCGTTAAAAATTAATTAGCACACTTATGTAAGATTTTCGGTGAAAATTTTGGCACTGGTATTGAGGCAAAGTAAATGTTCTGTGCAGATTTATATGACGATATCTGGAAGTGTACATTAACAAATGTGCAAAGGTTCATACGCGACACGTGGCATAAGAGGTCGTCTAAAAACTACGTTACCAGTTTGAAGGGGGGGGGGGGGGGACGAAAAAAAAAACCCTATCATATGCCGTGCGGGCGGAGCTTCACGGAATTGTCGTTAAAAATTAATTAGCACACTTATGTAA
>CAKNYM010050913.1:193926-218282 GCA_932195095.1 Andricus curvator
GGGGGGAGGAACAGAGGAAGTAACGTTACGAACTTAGATAACACTATTAGTACGTTTTCTAATGATCAATGTTCAAGGAATTTTTTTCTTTTTCTCTGATTTTTAAGAAACTTACCCTTTTTCTCGTTTCTTCGCTTAAGGCCATGTGACGAGTGGGTCACGTGACTGGATTCCTACCTTACCGACACTTTTTTTATTTGTCAACTTATTTTCACACGAATAGCCACATCGAGTTGAAAATTCAGGATAATAAATAAGAAGCACTAAGAAAGGTGGGTTTGGTCCTAAATTTGTATAATTACGAAAAAAGCTTTTTTTGTAAATAATTTTTTTTTGCTTTTTTCATGATTATTCAAATTTAGGACCAGACCCACCTTTTTTAGTGCTTCTTATTTATTATCTCAATTTTTCAACTCGATGTGGCTATTCGTGTGAAAATAAGTTTACAAATAAAAAAAGTGTCGGTAAGGTAGGAATCCGGTCACGTGACCCACTCGTCACATGGTTGAAAATCTACTATTATATTTTTGGTTCGAAATTAATCTCGTTTGGTTAAAAAATCTAGTATTTGGTTGGAAATGTTATTATTTTGTTGAAAATGCAACTATTTTGTTAAAAAATCATCTTTTTTGGTCAGAAATTCATTTTTTTGGTTGAAAATAAAACTATTTGGTTAAGAATTCATATTTTTTAGTTGAAAATGTAATTACTTGCATGAAAGTTGAACTAGTTTTCTGAAAATTCACATTTTTTTAAGATTCACTTCCTTGGTTAAAAATTTAACTATTCCTTTTTTAGAAAATTAATATTCCGGGTTAAAAAATCATCTTTTGGGTTGAACTCTTTTGTTGAAAATTCATTTTTTTAAGATTCATCATTTTAGTTGAAAATTCATCTCTTTTATTGAAAATGTAAATATTTGGTTGAAAATACGTTTTTTTTTGGTTAAATATTAATTTTTCTAACTAAAAATGTAACTATTCTATTTTTTGTTAAAAATTGATATTTTAATTTAAACTCAATCTTTTGTAATGAAACATTCATATATTTTGTAAAAAATTCATCTTTTTTGTTGAAAATTAATCTTGTTGGTAGAAAATTCAACCTTTTTGATTAAACATGCAAATGTTTGGGTCTAAATTAATCTGGTTTAGTTAAGAATTCAAGAACTTGGTAGAAAATGAAATTATTAGGTTGAAAATGAACTTTTTTGTCGAAAATAAACTATTTTTATAAAAATGTATCTTTCTGGTAGAAAATGATGTTTTTTGTTAAAAAATTATATTTTTTGGGTAGAAAATTCTACCGCTTTGTAGATAATTCATCATTTTGGCTTCAAAACTCAATAATTTAGTTGAAAATTAATGCACTTTGATTAAAATTCGTGTTTTTTGGTAGAATATTAATCTTTTTGCTGAAAAATTCATTTTTTTAATTGAAAATTTCACTATTCCCTCAAAAATTCATTTTTTTTAGTTGAAAATTCAACTACTTGGTTGAATGTTGGTTGAAAGTTATTTTCCGGGTGAAAAAATTCGTTTTTTTTAGTTGAGAATTAACTAATTGTTAAAAATGCAACTGTTTGGTTTTAAATTAACCTGGTTTGGTTGAGGATTCAAGAATTCGGTAAAAAAATAAACTATTCGGTTGAAAAATTAACTTTTTTGTTAAAAATTACAATTTTTGTTTAAATTTAACTATTTGGTTAAAAATTAAACTATTTTCATGAAAATTGAATTTTTTGGTGGAAAATTATGTTTTTGGCAGGAAAATTAACTTTTTGGTAGAAAAAATTAACTTTTTTGTTGAAACATAATATTTTCGCGTTGAAAATTCAACCGTTTTGTAGATAAGTCGCCTTTCTGGCTTTAAAATTGCATAATTTTGTTCAAAATTGATGTATTACCAAAAGGATGTATTTTTAACAAAAAAGTTAATTCCCTGTGAAATTAGTAGAATTTTCAACCCGAAAAAAAAGAATTTTCAAACACAACAGTTGAATTTTGAACAAAATAATAAAATTTTAACTACGAATTTAATCGTCAGTAGGAAACAATTAGTAGAATTTTCAACCCGAAAAAAAAGAATTTTCAAACAAAACAGTTGAATTTTGAAAAAAATAATAAAATTTTAACTACGAATATAATCGTCAGTAGGAAACAAGTGAAAAAAGAAATAATGATAGAAATACAAAGAAAATAAATTACTAAGAAAAATATTAAATGAGGGTTTAACCAAATAGTTGAATTTTCAACTTGCAAATATGAATTTTCCAAAGACGAATTTTCAATCCAGAAGATTAATTTTTCACCAAAAATGATAAATTTTTAATAAAATACACGAATTTACAAAGAGATCAATTTCCAACTAAAATGATGAATTTTTAAACCATCAAGACGAATTTTCCACAAATAAAGATTTTTGCAGTAAAGAAAAAAAAAGTTCATTCAAATTTTTGAACTTTCAAGGCAAAGAGCAATTTTCTGTACAACAGTTGAATTTTTAACAAAAAAGTTAATTTTCATCCAAATAGTTTCGACTTTTCAATAAAAAAAAAACGAACCAAACGGTTGAATTTTCAATAAAAAAAGATTAACGTTCAACCAAAAGCAGTTGCATTTTCAATAAAATAATTATTTTCAAGCCAAAAAGATGAATTTTTTAGAAGACATCCTCGACCGTCTGATTTGCGCCAGATTACATAGTCTAGACGGTCTGGTCTCCGGCCAACGCCAGAAGATTTCTAGGGTGGCAAAGTTTTAGGGGCGGCACGGCGACCTAGTTTTTAGTATTATTACAGAACAAATTTGTCTTCACTCGTAATGTCTTCTTTTTGTAAATTCTACAATCGAAAAAAACTAGGAATGAGGGGTTGACAACTCGACCGATCGGGTGTGGACCTACTTCCGACTCCAAGATACTTCAGGATATTGCAATGACTTCAGAAGATTTCACTGAATTCAGGAGATTTCAAGTGACTTCAGGAGAATGCACGTGACTTCAAATGAATTCAGATGATTTCACGTGACTTCATGTGAATTCAAATGATTTCAGATATTTCAAGAGATTTCAAGTGACTTTAAGAAAATTGTAAGTCACGTCAAGTGATTTTAGGTGAATTCACGTGACTTCATATGAATTCAAATGACTTCAGATATTTCAGGAAATTTCAAGTGACTTCGAGTGAATTCGAGTGACTTCAAGTGACTTCAGATATTTCAGGAGATTTCAGATATTTCAGGAGACTTCAGGATATTTCATTACATGTATACACCTGACTTCACGAGTTGTCCACCTCTCGACTACGAACAAAAATTGAAAAAGGGCGGCAAATTTTAGGCTGGTTTGAGTCCTAAATCCGGCTCTGAAAAAAGAGGACTCTTTGGGAACATAAATAGTTGGCGAGGTCATTAAACTACATTTTTTTCGAAACTATTTTTTAATCTTTGAGCGTCTAGACTCTCCGAGACGCTTACAAGACATCGCAATTGTTGGGCTTTCATTCTAACATGTCAAAGACTCTATTTGAATCCATCAAGCCGAGGATCCTCGGTCATTTAAAGCGCGCCGCGCGCCTTCCAAAGGGTTAAAGATTTCGAGGGGCGTTTAGCAAAGTGGAGCATTGGAAGAGTGTTGGTGCATCGAAATGTGTGAGTGATGTGAGATCCGATGACTGACATGCAAGTAGTATACAGTACACACGCACACGTAAGGGGGAGTTCGTGCGTCATTGCGTATCTCGATTGGAACTCTATTGCGGGTTGCGGGTTGCCACCCTAAATGCACGGCTGGGACTATTTTCGAGTGTGGCCTGGATCGAGTTATATTAGATTGAGTAAATGTACCAGAGAGAGTGAGAGGGACAAGAAACGTGGTCCAACTCATTCGTCGTCTGCTACTTCATTACATTATTTCTGGCAGTATTCGCATATTTATAGTACCCACTTGTACAGTCTACACTCTCCAGTCTACACTCTACAGTCTACACTGTGTAGTGTACAATGTACAATTGGACATACATCACTTTCATCTAAACTACAAGTTCTAAAAATACAATATTTTTTATAACACATGAGAAGTTTAGTTCTACTTTTCAGTCCCTAGGGAGTGAAAAGTACTTTTCATCATACCTCAATCGAAAATTCGACTTTCGATGCCTGTGGAGCGGGTTGAAAATCGAATTTTCAACCCTAGGGAAGAAAGTGACCATTTACATTCACATTTATGTCACTTTCTTCCCTAGGGTTGAAAATTCGATTGTCGACCCGCTCCACAGGCATCTCAAGTCGAATTTTCGATTATCGATATGATGAAAAATTGTATGCATGACTCGGGCCGAGGGCGAGGCAGCGATTTAACTTACACTCGTTAAATCGTTGCCTTTCGACCCTCGTCACGCAATATACTATTTCACTCTCTAGGTAAAAAAAAGTGACGTCAGAGGTGAATTATGAAAATTATCAAATGATCAGTTGATCGCGTTGATGGATTGGACCAAGTCGAAGCGATGCGTTACCATGAATTATCGATAAATTTCAGGAAATTTTGAATACTGTGAATTTCCGTAAATTTCTAAAAAAATGTAATTTATGCTAATTTTCTAATGCTATTTTTCACAAAAAGAACATCTTAAATGGCGGCTTTCGTTGCTGCGAAGCGGGTACGAAACTACTTTACAAACCCTAGAGTTTCTAAGCCTCTTATTATAAACCCGCTCACCTGCATACCCCCCCCCCCCATTCACCCCGCTTCATAGGCTACGAAAGCCGCCATTTTCTATGTTCGTATTGTGAAAAAGTACTTTTCACCCTCTAGGCCTAGGGGGTAAAAAGTGACGGGAGAGGTGAATGATGGAAATTATTAAATGATCGTTGAAGGATTAGACTAACTCGAAGCGAAACGTTACCATAAATAATCGAGAAATTTCTGGAAATTTTAAAAATACTATATTTCCATGAATTTCTAAAAAAAATTAATTTCAAAAAATGTTAAATTTCTAAAATCATGAAAATTTCTAAAATTGTTTAAATTTCTAAAATTGCTAATATTTCAAACTTTTTTTCAAATTTCTAAAAATATTGAGAATTTTCAAAAATCTGTGTTAATTTTCAAATGTACCATAGATTTCAAATTTTTTTGAAATTTATGAAATTTTTAACATTTTTGGTACTTTATAAATTTCCAAAATTCAGGTTAAAATAAAAATAAAGTTTCCCAAATTCCTCCATATTACCAGAAATGTATCCCTATGTTACAAGAATTTAAACGTCTGAACTCCCTGAAAAAAAAACCCTGAGCTTAAATTTCCATTTGTTACAAAAATATAACAATTTTCTAAAAAAAAAAAAATTTATAAAATTTTTAAAATATTATTAAGTTTATAACATTTCTACAATTCATGTATGTGTTACAAAACATATCGCAAATTTATAAAAGAAATTTTAAATTAAAAATTTTATTTTAATGTATAAAATTTATAAAGTTTTTTAAAATTTATAAAATTATCAAAACATAAAATTTATTTAAAAAAAATTAAATTTACAAAAATTTGAAAAATGTTTAAATTTCCAAAAAAATTGGTTAATTTACTTCATATTAAAATATGAGTAATTGTAAAATTGAAGGCAAACTTGAAGTCCCAGTAATATAACATTAACTTAGAAACTCGTCTTAATTTTTTTTAAATTTAATAAATACTTATTATACACCGCAGGCATTATTCGCGCGTATTACGTGCCTGTTTTCAGGAACTTAAGTAGCCCTTTATGGGTCAGTGGTGGGAGCAGTACAATAATTGATTCATTATTGTACTGTACAATAATGGGGCCATTATTGTACTGCTCCCACCACTATCCACTATCCATTATTGTCCACGTATCATTGGAGCATTGAAGCAATACTTATCGTACATGATAAACCTACAGATAAAGGGAGAGGTACAGAGGGGGGTCGGGGTGGGTTGGGGGGTGGAGGGGGAGGGGTAAAAGTTTGAAAAATTTTTAAATTTTTTGAAAATTGTAAGAATTCGAAATTTTTTTTTAAATCATAGGATTTTTTACAATTTTTGAAAATTTTGAAATTTTTGAAAATTTTGGAAATTCAAGAAATTGTTAGAAATTTTTGAAAATTAAAATCTTGTTAACCGGCGCTAAAAGTAAATTGTCGCGCTCGTCTACGACTTGTATTGCAAACTCACATGCGGCGTATGATGACCGACGTAAGTTCCTTGGCGCACAATGTGCTATTATCATCCTCTACAAAATGGTCAGTTTTTTTTATTTCTGTTCCTATTTACTTTAATTTAATATAACAACACCCAAAACGTCATTATCGTGCGTCCCAACTTCATTTTGCACAAGGTTAAACTGAGTTTCTCCTTTTTTTAGACAGTAACCCGAAAAGCGCGTAACGTATCAAGTTTCTAAACATTAGATGAACATAAATTTAATTTATGCACATTTTTTAAGTCAAATAAATAATATTGTAAAAACCTTAAAGTCTGTCCCTCGATTTTTGTCATTTCAGACGTCATTACCGTACGTCTTTTTTCTAGTAAAATATTGTGGTTACAGTTGAGTAATAAATACAGAAATATTAAGCGTATCGTTTAATACAAGATTCTATAAAATTGAGCTTAAAATATTAACTCTTTTTTTTGTGAATCCAATATTAAAACTGAAAAGTGTATTTTGACAACAAAAACGTCATTCCCGTACGTGCGTTAAAACCAGTTTCTTAGTGAAAAAAAATTATAAAAACCATTCCGTTACTTGCTCAGCGGTGTTTTCTTTCATAATTAGGTGACTTTTCATGATTAAAATCTGTTATTTTTGTTATAAATATTAAAAAAGGCCAAACTTCATCATTTTTCTCGCATCATTCCCGTACGGTACAATAGCAGAGCGTACGACTGCTTATATGCGCGTGCGCGTGGATCAGGTGGGCCGGTGTATTTACTGTTTCCTAACCTCTATTTATAAATATACAGATCTCAAGAAGTGAGCTAAATAAGTCAATTAGAAAGGAAAAGATGTGTTGGAAATTACATTACGACACAGGTAGGTAGATTTGTTATTACAGCTAAAAGGTGCTGAGATTCTAATATACAAATTTTAGAAAATAAGTAATTTAATATAGTTTGCCCCACACCTGTTGAATTTCCATGTGTGCATATTTTCAACTTTGATAAAAATGGAAGCATAATTTATTACCCAGTTACTTAGTTAGTGTGTGACACGATGTAATCAATAGATTTTAATACATACGAAAGACTGCATAATAAATCATGTAAATAGTTTTAGTGAATGTTGAATCTTTAATTGTACTACAGTCACGTTGTTTCCATTTGTGTAATTTAAAACGTTTTTATTGAAATAAAAAATAATAGTAACAATTAGACTTTTAATTTATTACGTCACCTTACTTATATTCTAAAAGATTATCTACAATAGTTATAAATATTTCGTTTTTCCTAAATGGCATGCGTTACAGTATTCGCGTTTGAACTTTTTGAAAGTTCGCGCTTTCTTTCCTAACCTCAAATCCACTTTCCGTATTTCATATACAAATTTAATTATTATTTCTCATTTTCAAAACTGCCCCTTTTGGATTATAAATTTGCAGATGTGATAAGATCAATTTCCGTTATAAAATATTTAATTCTGAATAATAATGTGATTGCCACTGTAGGTACTAAAATTTGCCTACAATTTGACAATTACCCATATAATCCATATAATTCATATTAAAATTTAAAAAATCTAAAAATTCCTCCATATGAGCAAAAATCATGCCCGTGTTACAAAAAAAACCGTTTGAAATCATGCATTTCTTGTCAAAAATATTGTAAATTTCCAAAAAAAATTTAAGAAAAAATTTTAAATTTCTTTTTAATTTTTTGTTAATTTATAAATATACCATAAATTTTGAAAATTTCTTGAATTCTCAATACTGTTTGGTACTTTATAAATTTACCATAAATTTCGGAAATTTGATAAATTCATATTAAAACACAAAAAATATTGTAAATTTCTAAAAAAGTGTAATTTATAAAATTTGTTAAATTTCTAAAAATTTCAAGAATATATGCGCGCCACATTTCAAATCGTTGACAAATTAATACTATTAATACTATTTCAATTATAAAACAAAATCCTTATAAATATAGCAAAAATCAAAATTCACAGCCTTCGGTACTAAATCATAATATTATCACTATGTTTATTCGAACAATGAAGATTGAAGAGCGACAGACAAATAAATATTAATTAACAAAAAACACATGCTCTTTATAAACATTCGTAGAGTTTTACAATTTTCAAAGTAGCCGTATCAACGACTTCAAAATTTTCGACAGATTAAAAATGCCTACAAAATTTAAATACTATTTAAATTATACACCTTAATATTTAAAAACGATTAAAAATGCTAAGTTACAATTTTATTGATCCAAAAATAACGATCAGTAAAAATCAACGAGTTAGAAATCAAATTGAAATCCCATCTTTTCAAAAATAGAAAAAATCACTACATTGAACTATATTATGACTAGAAGGTGAGTATAAAAATGCCATTAGGATATGCTTTTCTGAAATAGGCTCGGAAATAGCTCATTAAATTATTTTAAAAATTTATATTATTCGATTGTAAAATCTTAATTGTTTCTTTTGAAAAAAAATCATTTTTGAACGCTTTTAATTGTAAAATTTTTAAATAATTCAATTGTAATGTATTCAAATGTTTAAATCTAAATTTATTCAATATTGTTGGGTACATATTTCTAACGCTTCAGGCTTAAAGTTACTAAATTTCTCAAACTTCCCAGTTGAAATTGCTCAATTATTAATTTTAAATTGTACACTTTTGAAGGTTTTTTTTGGTTTGATTTGTAAGAGTCAATCTGAAAGTCTGAAACAAAATTAATTCAATATTCAAATAATTTTCAATTGAATCATTGCAATCTTATTAACTTTCTAATGTTTCAATAAAACGAATGAGAAATGAATCTAGAAAAGATGAACATATTAATTAGCAGCTTACTTATTTTTGAAATTTGTTTTGTAAAAAACAGCACTACTGAAAAAATGCATGCGCACTTCCATGCTCTCAAACGCGCGATTTCGAAGAAATAGCCGCTCTAAAAAAGTGTTGTTCTTGCAGGAAAAATAATCGATGCATTTATATTGACCATAAATCAGCCTAAAAATTAGTAGATTTTTAACACAAAAAGACGTGAATCCAAACTCCACGAAACCGCTAAATCAAAAATTTTCTCGAAACGCCTCTATTTTTATACAAAATTGCTATTCATTTCTAAATTAACCATTCTTTACTATTAATAACTGTGGCAGGCTACGAAAAATCTCAGAACACATCCAGAATATACCATCATTTAATCTCAGACTACACATACGATAATCTGAGTATTATATGAATTCGCAGAATAAGATCACAGAGGCCGTTCTCTTCGCTAAAAAAAAAAACATTACTAACAGCATTAGACTTTGAGACAGAAATATTTTTTTCCCTGCCTTCTTAATTGAAAACGATACGAGTCTATAAATCTTTGCATAAAACCTTCACCGCCAATGTATGTATAGAATATGGACACGATCCGACTGTTCTCACGTCTGAAAATATCAACTTCGTTTTTCTCGATTCAAATACCAAAAACTTGGCAGACCTGCTGCCGCCACGTGCTTTAGTCAAGGAAAATTGAAATATCGACCTTCAGAGAAACTCGTCTCGTTCACCGATGACGCTTATGGGATTTCGGCGAAATGTCATCAATTTTAGTTTGTTTAATACCTTGTTTAATATTCATTCACACTTGATCCGTATGAAGAAAAAGAGAAATTATTTCCTGTTAACGAGAATTTCACAATTATTTGGACTTACTGCAAAAAATGTTAGTAGCTAGTATAGTAAGACTTTTGTAAGTTGTAGCATGAATCTCGATGACATATACATTTTTTTTAGTTCTTTGATCAAACAATGTTTGTTTAATCACAAATAAACTACTCGCTGAATGTTAAATAAATGAGCCGGGATCCAACGCACACTTCCGGGTCTTTCTTCCACCAAATACACTGCTTTTTCTTCAGAAACGTTTACACAGTTAAAAGCACGTTTGGCTTTTGTATAATCTCGTGTGAATGATAAAGTGAAATATATTTAGTAGTTTATATTTGTACAAAAAGCATGTTGAATAAGTTTTAGCCTCAGTTTTATCAAAAATAGAATTCGTGTAAATAGTTTTACTGGGAAAAGCAGGGTGTCTTGTGATCAGGCTATTTCAAATTTCCGGGTTTTTTCTCGAACACATTTATTTCAACGACCAATTTAAAGATGTATTTTTGTAATTTGTTACCAACGTAAATATAGAAATGGGAATTTTAACATAATATAAATAAATAAAATCTAATATAATAAACATTTTTGAATATTCTTATCAAAAATTTAAAGGTAAATGATTGTATTATTATTTTCCTATACAGACTAGATGTCCTCGAATGTTCTCAAACTTTTTGTTCCAACTTTGTAAAATGTTTAATATATTCGATTGTATTTAAATTTTAAGAAAACATTGAAAGTTACACTATTTTTGCAATATCTTCTTAAAAAATTGACAAAATACCTTCATCCTGGCTTAGTTTATAGAGAATTCTGATTTCTTTCAACCTAATTAAGAGCAAAAATTTAAACTCTTATATAATGAACATTAAATGAACTTTAGCAATCATCGAAAAACAGGTCGTCTCATACTCGTGATATGTATTGTATACTATACTTTAGGGTGGTTAAAAAATCACACATTTTGAAAAATTGAATGAAATTTTTGTTCCTTTTGGAAAAAAAATAAAAGCCCTAAAAAAATGTAATCCAATTGGATGGAATCTTATACTTCCTTATCGAAGTCAAAGGTAAAACTCTAGATATCTTCATTCGTTTGGTTCTTACAAAAATATGTTTATGACAATATTAGCCTAATTTTTTTGGCAAGTTTAATGGAATTGTGTAATTTCATAGAAACAAAATTATAGACATATTTTTTTTTCATAATTTACTTTTTCTTCTTATAATTAAGACTTTTAGTGTAACTAGACCTGTAGATATTTTATATACGAATTCATTGGTTTCCTATATATTGTTCTCATGTTTATTTAGTAATTTTTAATTTATCTTTTAAATAAAAATAAAACTAATAATAAAATTAGTAAAAATAACAATAGTAAAAATTGATGTGGTACCAATGAATTCGTATCGAAAATGTCTACAAGTCTAAATACACTAAAAGACTTAATTATTGGAAGAAGAAGTAAATTTAGAGTAATTTTCTTAACTCATTTACTTCTTCTCCTAATAATTAAGCCTTTAGTGTACCTGTACTTGAACATAAATTATTTACACATATGTTTGTGAAAAATTTTTATAGAAAATTACATAATACTATTGAATTTGCCACAAAAAAATAGGCTAATATTGTCCTAATTTTTTTTTTGCAAAGCACGAAAGAAATGGAGATATGCAGAGTTTAACCTTCGATCTGGATGAGAAAGTGCAAGATTTCATCAAATCAGATTAAATATTTTGCGGGATTTTCTTTTTTTTTCAAAAAGGAACAAAAATTACCAAGTGCATATTATATTTTTCAAACTTTTTTCGTTTTTTTGACCACCCTAATATACTTATATGCATACATATAATCTAAGATCAATTAACTTTGATAGTATCATATACGATACGTGAAGGAATAAAATTTTCCTCTTTTTGATTATCCATTAAACAATAAAAAGAAAATAAAGTATAAATAAGTTAATTCTGCAATCGAAGAAAAAGATTGCCGATCCTGAATAAAATTTCGTATGTCCTGATTTCTAATACTAAAGCAAGATCAAAGTCCGTCCAGCTGCTGTACCCTTTCTAAATTCTAATTTAGGAATAGATGGCAAAAAAAGTTTGGCATGAAGCACCCAAAAAGTTCGTTACTTTATGACGCAGCAAAATACAAACTTGAGATCTGTGTTATACAAACTGTGTAGAGAAAAACGATCATGACCTCCCCTTGAAGTGGAGTTCAATATGCTTCTAAAGTCACAGGCGTATAATCAAATGATCGAAAATACTCCTTCGTTGAATGAATGAAAAACGTTTGCAGAGAACAAGGCCTGCTCTAGATATTTTTAAGAGTTCCAATTTACGTCAATGCACTACTATAAACTTTCATGAGATTAATGACGTTCGAAATTAGTTAGTCGAGAAAGAATGAGAAATAGGGTTATAAGGAGCACTTTGTATATTGATATTCAAGAAACATAAAAGATATTTATAAAAAATTGTATGTTTGGGTGAAAATCAGAAAGTTGGAATCATCCAATTAAAATTTTTTTAAACAGTGTTTCAGAACAAGATAAAACATTTTTTATATTTATATTAATCAAAATAAGTGTAAAAATAATAATAAGGGAGATTGCGAAGTTGCCAATTATATGACAAATATTTAATTTAAGTCACTAAAAATAAATTTATAATTAAATAAAAGTAAACTGGGATTTATTTTTGTTTTTAATTATCATGCAATTAATCAACATATCGATTATTTTCTTTCCTACAACTAAATTCACACAATCAAAATAAATTTTGTATTACCGGATGACAAGGTCATCCAAAAAATGGTTCTTATTTCAAAGTATATTTTTACGTGTTGATAACCTAACAATAAAGTGTTTTACAGGTAAAAACTACACGTTTTTATTAATATTTTCTTCATAAATTAACCCCTAAAATACGGCTCTCATAATAATAAACATGTGTTGCCAGATGGCACCGAATTATTGTACAATCTTTTCCGGGCTTCTGGTTATTTTTGTCAAATAAAGACACTTTAGGCGTAATCAACTTTTCACAACTTGAAGTATTTTCAATAATCTTTAATTATTAACCAATTTAGATGAGGATATTAAACTCTTAAGCTATACAATTAATTAAAATTGTATTATTGCCAGATGACATAAAAATTCGAGGACAGTTAAAAAAATGATTATTACTCTGAAACTATAATCGAAATCGAGAAAAAAGCTTTATTTTGTAATTCTACAATTAATTTTGAAAATACGTTACCGGATGACATATACTCATATTTAATCGAATTTATTTTGATACTGAATAAATTAAAAATAATTGGGACAGTAATTGGGTCAGTCATTTCTTTTGAAAGAAAAAAAAATTTAATGAGAAAAGTTTAAAACTTACGAAAAATAATTATTTTAATAATAGCTTTTGTAATTGATTCTTTTCTTATTGTTGCTTCTTACCAATTTTTAAAAAATGGTTTAATTTTAATAAATCTTTGCTTATTTTTCGAGAAAAATATTCTCTACAACTCTACTGATTCCAATTTTAAAAATAGGTCAATAATCTTTATAATACAATTACTTATTTAACAAATGGTTATATTTAAAAAAATGTTGTTAACGATTTCAGCCTTAGAAAAATTTACTTTCAAAATTGGAAACAGCAAAGTTGTAGAGAATATTTTCTTCGAGAAAATAAGCCATCATTTTTTTTAAATTCAGCCATTTTTCAATGGTAATATTTTTTAATAATATTATAATATTAATATTAATAATAAGTAATATTTTTTTTATTTTTTTAATGGTAAGAACCGATAGTAAGCAAAAATCCGAACAGTTGAATTGAACAAAAAAAAAGAATTTGTAACAAAATAGTTGAACTCTCAACCAAAACAGATTCATTTTCAATCAAAAAGTTCAATTTTTTAACCAAAAGGTATTAAATTTCTACCAATACTCAACAAAATACAAAAATTAACCAAATAGTTGAATTTTCAACTAAGAAGACTTATTTTCTACAAAAAAGGAACTTTCAACTGTTTTTATTTAATTTCAGATTAATGTTTAAACATTTTCACAAAGATATAACGCGATTTGACAAAAAAATGTCAATCGACAAGAATCGTAAAAATGAAAAAAAAATATATAAATAAAAAAAAGTTGAAATTTTGACACAAAAAAGGTCAGTTTATAACCTAAAATTGATAACTTAAATTTTCATTTAAAAAAATTAATTTTCAATAAAGAATTGAATTCTCTACAAAATAGTTGAATTTTCAAGCAAAAAGGACGAATTTTCTACAAAAATACTTGAATCTTTAATTAAAACAGATTGATTTTTAACCAAAAAGTTGCATTTTTAACCAAAAAATTCATTTTAAACCAAAAATGGAAGAGTCAAATTTACAGTTAAAAAAATTAATTTCCAACAAAAGGAAAAAGAATTTTCAACAAATTAGTTAAATTTTCAACCAAAGAAATTAATTTTTAACTAAAATGATTAACATTTAACTAAAAAAATTAATTTTTAACAAACTAGTTAAACTTTCGAACAAATAGTTGGATTTTCTATCAAATTGTGGAATTTTCGAGCCGAAGATACGAGTTTTCTATAAAATAGTTGAATTTTCAACCAGAAAATGTGAATTCTCAACAAAACAGTTCATTTTTAAATGAAACAGATTTATTTCTAACCAGACAGTTGCATTTTTAACCAAAAAAGGTGACATTTCTGTAAAAAGAGATGATTTCATGAAAAAAAATCTGCCCGCTTGGCGGACACATTCTCATGGCGCGCTTCGCGCGCGGCTCGCTGCGCTCGCAAGTTTGAGCGCGCCTAGGGCGCGCGACTGTTGGATCTCGCGCTTCGCGCTCGATCATATATTTATCTCGCGCTTCGCGCTCGATTATGTATTCACCTCGCGCTACGCGCTCGGGCGTATTTACATCGCGCTTTACGCTCGGCTCATCTAGATTTTCGAACTTCGTCTTCGACTTCGATGAAAAGAAAAAGTTTGTTTGCAAATATTATAAAATTATCAAAACCTCTACATATTAAGTGATTGTTAAATTTGTTTTTATTTTAGACTGAAAAGGAACTTTATTTACTCAAGGTTCTATCGACCTTAAGGAACACATTCTCATCCAGACACTCGCGCTTCGCGCTCGATATTTGATTTGAAAATCATTTGAACCGTATGATAGAAACAAAAAAGTTTGAGCGCACTTACGGCGTGCGATTTGGTAAATACACTGAGCGCGCACATTGTGCTTCGTGTTATATGTTCTTCATATACAAATTACTAAATTGGTATTTGATTTCAAATGAAAAGTAATGATATAATTCAGGCTACAAATTTTATTAGTTAACATTTTATTTTAGCTTGTGCCGTTTATCAAAAAAGTTAATTTTTTCATTTTCAATATATTCTTACCACAAAAATTGATTACGGGTTTGTAAGTCTTTTTTGAATGCACAATTTGTGTTCATTTATATGTTTTCGTACCTTGCATTGTTTTTTCAAAAATTTGATTTTTTTTACTGTCAATGTTATTTTCACGAATAAAAAAAATCCACGCATCCTATCGAAACGTGAGTCACAATAAATTTGGACCTCTGCCTTGGATGAACAAATTTTGTTTCGGTCATTTTTTCGTAGCTGGTAATATTCGTCTGAAAATTTGATTTTTCTATTTTCAATGCTGTTTTTTACGAATAAAACAAAAACTACGCGTCATATCAAAAGGTGACTGATAAGAAATTTTGTAGATCTTTTTTAGGTGCACAATTTTGGTGAGATGATCTTTTCTGGTATCTTGCATAGTTTGACAGCAAAATGGCTTTTTTGATTTTTCATTAATTTTTTGTGCGATCAAAATTTGAATTTTTTATTTTTCAAAAAATTCAAAAAGTTGTTATGAAAATATTATAGGGTGTTCAGGAATCAACGTTTTTCTCCTCTTGACTTTTTTTCATATCGTGCGTTTTTCGGCTTAAAATGTTCATTTTCGTTTGTTTTTTGGAATTTTGAAAATGCTATAACTCCAGTAATTTTTTTTTTAACACGAAAAGTCATAAGAATATTTTGTTCGTCATTTTGCGTACTACTAACAACCGTACATAGAATTTTCAAATCTTCAAAAAAAGTGGTCTCAAAAATTTTCAAAATGTGCTCACTTTTTGGATTTTCATCCAAAATAGCTGGTTAACGAACTCGTTCTCTATTTTTCGGCCATAAAAAAGTGTGCCAAAGCTCAATCAAATCTGATCATTTTTTCGAAAGTTATCGTGGCTACAGACAGACAGACAGACAGACTACAGACTACAGACTACAGACAGACAGACACCTTCGTAAAAATCGTTTTTTCTAGCTCAGGGGGTCTCAAAACGTGGAGATTTGATGAAAACCGACTATGTCAAATTTTACATAAAACCAATACCTTCTCATTAGAATGAGAATGTAAAAAATTTTAGTCAAGAAATAAATAAAATGCCAGTCCAATGGTTGAATTTTCAATCCAAAAAGACAAATGTTTAACAAAACAATTGAATTTTCAACCAAAAATGATGACTTTTTAACCAAATTGTTGAAAATTTAACAAAATGAGACAATTTTAAACCAAAAAAAAATAAAATTTTTGACGAAAACGGATTAAAATTTAATAGTAGACTTTTCAATCGGAAAGAATGAACTTTCAACTTAAAATAGTTGGATTTTTTTACTTGTTTCTATTAATTCAGTTCGCATTTAAGTGGAAAAAAAAGAAAAAGGGGAAAGATTGTAAAGCCTGCCATACGTAATTTGTGGATGACCCCTGTTTTGTTTATTCATTTATTATTATTTCGCGAATTAATGATTATTACATTTAATATTAATACTAATATTACTAGGTTATACTACGAATATAATGAGGAAAATTATAAGAAATACTGTTACAATTTTCGATAAAGTAACCATTTTTTACATTTAATGTACTTGGACCTTGGTGCTACAATAAGCACTTAATTTTATTGGAAAAAAATAAATTAATAAAATCTTTAATAAAAAGGTACAAAAAAGTATTAAAAAAATAATTTAAAAAAACATCTTACGTAAGAAATGATTTTCACCACGTACCTCCCCTGTAAGACAGCATAAAAAAACTACTTTTAAATTAATAATTCAACGTAAAATGCTCTCGAATTTGCCTACTTTTAGTCATTTTAGTTAATACGAACATAAAAGCTTTTTTAACATAAACATAGGATATGGTAAAATAAATTTCATAAACAGTCACAATAAAATTTATATTTCGTACTGATATTTAAAAATCCTTTTATCGCTTTTATCAGGATGTAAGAAATATAGCAAAATGCATAATAGTAGGTAGATAAAAATCTTGATTTACTCGTTCTAACATTTCTTCATGAAATAAATTAAATAAAAATTAAGATTGAAATGCATATATGACGCTATATGAAAGCAGACCTTGAATCTGCTTACTTTTGCAATAAATCTCTATAGCAACAATATATTGTCTCACTGCAACGAATCAAATCAATTTATGCAATCTATGTTGCAAACATTACACCACTAATGAGTTTTTGTTATTGATTACGTTCTTTCTCTGTTTTCTCCAACTTGAAACTTAAAAACCCGGAATCCTGATTAGAGCTTATTTTTCCAAAGCGGAGATTAAGGTTATCAATATCGAGCCGGGGGGAAACTGCTGGGGGCATGAAATATCACAAATCATGTGTATTATGCAAAATAAGCTATTGCGTCATTCTGTAAACTCCTTCATCTTCTTGTTAATTAAGCCATTACAACGAGACCGATAAAACTACCAACGAGTCACGTGTATTAGACGTAAATGATAAGGCGTTATTATTAGCTCCTTTAGTTACTCTCTTTTTCCAATTTACCCTTGAAGCTCGGGTAAGTTTACCTTTGCAACCTTTCAAACTGGGCAGTCATTATTTGACAAGTAAATGAAGATTACTAATTAGAAAATAGTTACGAATGAAGCTTAATTTTAAGATTAGTCTCAGAAATTAATTAGCGTGATATAATATAGTCATTAGTCAGAAAAAACCTGGTATCGGAATAAATTCAAATGAAATATGACCAATTAGAATTTGATATGCATTTTCCAGAACTCAGTTTCTATCTTTATTTTAATTTTACAGCCGTTTTTTTATAATTATTTTTTCTCGCAAAAAGTTTTATGCGATTGCACTAACAATAGCGAATTTATAACATATTTAGTTGATAATAGTTATTATCAATTTTAGATTAAATATTGTAGAGTATAAATTGGTTTTAAAAATTATACAGCAATTACAATTGGTATACAATTTGTTGTTAAAAAGATGATTAAGATTGACAAATGTCCAACAGAGAGGGATTAGATCGAGTCAGTTTGTTAGGTTTCCACAGGTTTCTCTCAAACGTTTCGGCGTTAGGCCGTTTGGTTTGGCCTTGGTCTACCAATTGCGAAACAAAATCAAGGTAAACCGGAAGAAGCGAAGTCTTCTTTCGAAAATGACAGAATATATTTAGAAAAATGAAATCAATGAAAGAAATAGAAAAAAAATTAAATTTTAAATTAATCTCAATAATAATCTAAGATATTTAGATGGCTTCAAATAAAAGGGTTCCAAACTTCACAGCCCAAAATACTCTCAAAATAGGAAAAATAGGGTGATTTTTCTCGAAAATAGGGAATAAATTCTGTTTAAAAAGTTATATGAAACGCTTAAGATATCAAGTGGGAATATACTGCATTTTCAACAAAATAGTTGCATTTTCAACCAAAAAATTACTTTTCTATCAAAAAAGATGAATTTTCAAGAGTTGAGTTTTTAAGCTAAAAAGTAAAATGCTTCAGAAAACAGCTGACTTTTAATCCCGAAAAGATCAATTTTCAACAAAAAAGTCAATTGAAATTAAAGAATTTCAAATTAGATTAAAATCAAATTCAAATCAAATTAATTCTCATTTTTCTTTCCTCTTTTTTATTTTTGTCCAAAGAAACAAACTTTTTTTGTTTTTAGGAATTGCAATAGGTGCATTTTGTGGTGGTTGTCCAAATTTGATCGTTGGATTCTTGTTTTATTTTCAGGAATTCTATACATTAAAAAAGTCAATTTTCAACCAAGAACTTTTCTACGAAAAGAGATGAATTTTCAATCCAAAAGGACGAATTTCCTACAAAACAGTTGAATTTCAACAAAAAAATATTACTTTTAACAAAAGAATTGAATTTTCAACAAAATAATTAGAGTTTCAAGAAAATAGTTGAATTTTTAACTGGCAAAGATGAATTTTCAAACAAATAGTTAAATTTTCAAAAGATAATTAATTATCAGACAAAAATTTCATACACAACCAAAAAATTGAAGTTTCAATCAAACGCGATGAATTTTCAACAAAAATAGTGGAATATTTGACCCAAATTGTTAAATCTTCAACAAATAAAATTATTTTTTAACAAAGTAATTCTATTTTCAACCAAGTAGTTGAATTTTCAACAAAATAGTTAATTTTGCAACCAAAGAGATGAATTTTTAACTGAAATTATGAATCTTCAACCAATGCAATGAATTTTTATGAAAATAGTCCAACTTTCAAACAGATATAGTTCACTTTTGAACCGCAAAGATTAATTTTTAACAAAGAGGATTAATTTCTACTAAAAAAAGAGGAATCTTCAACAAAAAACATGAATTTTTAACCAAATAGTTGATTTTACACCTAAAAAAGATCAATTTTCAATTCAAAGTGAAGTAGTTAAATTTTCAGTTTAAAAGATTTATTTTGAACCAAAAAAAAAAAACGAATTTGTTTTAAAAAATATGTAATTTCTCCAACAAAGAGATGAATTTTCAATTGAAATGAAGAATCTTTAACAAAAAAAAAATGAATTTTTAACAAAGTAGTTCAACTTTCAACCAAGTATAGATGAATTTTCAAATAAAAATATGAATCTTCAATCAATAACATTAATTTTCTATACGAAAGAAGGCGATTTTGCAACAAAATACATAAACTTTCAACCAAATAGTTGAATTTTCAACTAAAAAAGATCAAGTTTCAACCAATAAAGACGAATTTTCAACAAAATAGTCAATTTTCAACCAAAAAGATCATTTTTCAATAAAATAGTTAAATCCTGAAAAAGATGATTCTTCAACAAAAAAAGTGAATTTTTAAAAAGGTAGTTTAAGTTTCAAACAAATATAGTTGAATTTTCAACTAAAAATATAAATGTTCAACCGAGAACATACATTTTCTATCAAAGAAGACAAAATTCAATAAAATACATAAACTTCCAACCAAATAGTTGAATTTTCAACTAAAAAAGACCAATGTTCAATCATAAAAGATGAATTTTCAAACGAGTATAGTTGAATTATTAACCAAAAAGATGAATTTCTCACCAAGAAGATTAATTTCATACTAAAAAAAGCGAATTTTCAACAAAGTGCATGAATTCTTAACCAAATATTTGAATTTTCAACTAAAAAAGATCAATTTTAAAGCCAAGAAAGGAGAATTTTCAAAACAATAGTTAATTTTGCAACCCAACAAATGAATTGTTATCAAAATAGTTGAATACTCGAGTAAAACAGATTATTTTCTACCACAAGAGATGAATTTTCAACCAAAAGAGATGAATTCTGAACCAAAAATACAATAGTAGACTTTTCAACCAAAAAGAATTGAAGAATTAACTTTCAGCGAAAAATATTTTCATTTTTATTGGGCTCTATCAAATTCAGTTCGTATTTAAGTGAAGAAACGAAAAAAGGGAAAGTTTCTTGAAAACAGGGAGAAAAAGAGGAATTATTTTTAAAAAGAATATAAATTTATTGTTATTATTATTTATTTAAAAAAGAGTAAAAGAGAGGATTAGGAAAAAGAGTGTGAAGTCTAAGGTTCTAACTCGGTGAGGGCGCCAGTGTCCCCGATACAATTCACATGGAATTTTGAAGCTTCCTGAGTTCGCCACTCGAGATAGAATCTTCTCACTTCGACAGCTCCAATTGCTCCTAAAATTATCCTCAATTTCTGAATATACTATTTAAAAATTAGTCAAAGCAGGCGAAATGTACCTACAAAAAAGGGTTTCGTTATAGCCTATTACGTAGTTAAAACTTTCCCATTTCCCCCCTCCTCTTATCAAGCATCGAATCTGGTCTCCCATCTCGCCTCGAATCTCGTCTTGAATCTCGTCTCGAGTCTCGTGAAAGAAGTACTTCAGACAGACACCAGACCGAAACTATAAGGGTTTGCCCGTGGCTACGAAACCCTTAAGATTGCATGTACATAATCTGTGATTAACGTCTCGTAAATTATTCAAATGAAAGCTATTTTAACTGAAAATGGTCTCATTCATGATTCAGGTGTCGTGACCAAGAGTCGCCTTATAATCAGTACTTTTATCAATTTGATCTAAAACACAGCGTCACCTCGGAAATACGAGGGTAGAAACTAGAAAGCTTTTTATTTATAAGAGTAGATGCAGCCCTTGAAACCTAAAATATAATGCAATGTGTTGTCTAGATGTGTCAGATCGATGTTCGAACTCATGGTCAGAACAAAGGCTTGAAAAGAAATTCCTTGACCGTGGCCGCGGTAACAACGCCATCGTTGAACCGTTCGATAAATTTAACATTAAAAATAATGAATTGGAGAGAATGTCAGAGCTGACTAGTCTCTGTCAACAGATCGATAAATGAATGTTATTAATAATAAAAAAAACACCTAGAATGCTCTCGAGTTTCAGGACATGTGTCCACCCGGACTTTATTCGATTAGTCGATTTAATTTAGACTGACTCTAGAATTAATTCCCCTTGACGTCATGCTTGGACAATTCCGCGAATATTGCGCACGTTGTTATTAACCGTAGCATAATGATGTAAAAATGTTTGTCAGAAAAAAATCCAGTTTTTAATTGTATGATGAGGCTTTTTAAATTCTTTTTAAATCCTAAAGTGTTACTTAATGATACTGAATAAGCGACTTCAAATTCCAGTAATCAAAATTGACTGAGTCTAACATGCAATTTTCAGGAATGAATGTTTTTGTACTTAAAGCTTTTCAAACATAACAAAATCAACCAAAGAAGATTAATTTTATTTAAAAAAATATGAACTATTAACGAGAGTTGGTTTTCTACCTAAAAAGTCGAATGGTTTAGACAGATATAGAAAACAGTTGACGTTTAAAACCACAAAAAAAATAGTAACAAAAAAGTTAATTTTCAAACAGGAAAGATCATTTTTCAATCAAATAGTTATATTTAAAAAAATTAATTTTAGACCAAACAGTTCCATTTACAACCAAATAGTTGACATTTCCAGCAAAACAGACAAATTTACAAGAAAATAGTTTTAATTTTAACCTAATAGTTAAATTATCAAAACAAAACAAATAATTTTCAACGAAACCGTTGCATTTACAACTAAATAGTTAAACTTTCAAACAAAGACGAATTTTCAACAAAATATTTGAATTTTTATCCAACTAAGCAAAACAGGCGAATTTTCAACCTGCAAAGATGAATCTTCAAGCCCAAAGAGACGACTTTTTTGGATGACAATTGAAGTTTCAATCCAAAAGGACGAAATTTTCCTCCAGAAAAATGAATGTTCAACAAAACAGTTAAATTTTATATCAAAAAGACCAATTTTTAACAAAACATTTGAATTTTCAAAAAAATATTAAAAATTTTAACCGTATTTATTTACCTAAAAAAGGTAACTTTTTACCAAATAGTTGAATTTTCAAATTAAAAGATCAAATTTCCACCAAAAAGGGTATAGTTAAATTTGCACTTAAAAAAATTAATTTTTAACCCAAAAGAAAACGGATTTTCAACAAAATAGTTAAATTTTCAATCAGAAAGATAAATTTTTGAATAAAATTATGAATCTTCCACACAAAAAAATGAATTTCTGACGAAGTAGTTCAACTTTCAAAAAAGATGAATTTTCAACAAAATAGTTAAAGCCACAACCAAAATAGATTACTCTTTAACCAAACAGTTGTATTATTAACTAAAGAGTTACATTTTTAACTAACAGGTGAATTCTCTACAAAAAATTTAATTTACGAATCCAAAATATGAATTTTCAACCAAAAAGTTATTTTTTAAACAAATAGTTGAATCTTCAACTCAAGAAGATCATTTTTCTACAAACCCGTTGAATTTCAAACCCGAAAATTTTAATTTTCAAATCAAAAAGTTTATTTTTAATCAAATAGTAGAGTTTGAAACTAAACAGACGAATCGTCAACTAAACGAACTAAATTTTCAACAAAGTAGTTCAAAATTTTTAACCAAGTATAGTTGAATTTTCAACAACAACAAATTTCAGAATTGTTAAATTCTCAACCATAAAAGATGAAGTCTCAACGAAAAGTGTAATAGTTGAAATTTCAACCAAAAAAGATTTTAATTTTAAACTAAAAACAATCAAATTCAGCCAAAATGATGAATTTTCACCCAAATAGTTAAATCTTCAACAAATAAAATACATTTTTCACAAATAGTTTAACTTGCAATCAAGTAGTTGAACTTTAGACCAAAAAAGATTACTTTTAAACAAAATAGTTTAATTTCAATGAAATAGTAGAATTTGTAACCAAAAGAGATGAATCCTGAACCAAAAATATGATAGTAGACTTTGCAGTTAAAAAAATTAACTTTCAACCAAAAATAGTTGGGTTTTCTTATTGGGTTCTATTAATTCATTTCGCATGTGAGCGAAAAGATGATAAAAAGGGGAAGTTTCTTGAAAACAGGGAGCAAAAGGAGAATTCTTTAAAAAAAGGAAAAAGAGGGGAATAAAAGAAAGAATGTGAAGTCTATTTTAATGACGAGTCAAAATACAGTAATTTTCAGTGAATATTTTGAGTGAAAAAAGAATCTTAGCTATTATATTTTGCTCAATAATTTGAAACAGAACAAATCGAAAGAACTTCAAGAGAATTCAACAATCTTGATTGTTGGTAGCGAAGTGATCGACTAACTGCAATTGAACAGAGGTTAGTTCTCTGTAATTTCTTATATGCAGAGAGAAATCTTTCGATACATCTATATTCTCGCCTCCAATCTCGTCTTGAATTTCGTATTGAAGCGCGCCTCGAATCTTTTCTTAAACCTCTTCTCGAATCTCGCCTCGAATCTTTTCTTAAGCCTCTTCTCGAATCTCGACTCGAATCTCGTGTCGTCTCGCCTCGCCTCGCCTCGAATCTCGTCTTGTCTCGAATTTCGCCTTGAATCTCATCTTGACTCGAGGTTTGAATCTCGTCTTGAATCAGTTTACAAAAATCAACTTTACACCAAAAATAGTTATATTTTCTTACTGGGTTCTATTAATTGAGTTCGCATTTGATGGAAAATACGAGAAAAAGGGGAAGGTGAAGTATGTGTAAATAACGAGTCAAAATAAAGTAATTTTCAGTGAATATTATTAGTGAAAAAACAATCTCAGCTATCATGTTTTGCTCAA
>CAKNYM010050913.1:218292-236031 GCA_932195095.1 Andricus curvator
CAAAAGAACGTTAGGAGAATTCAGCAACCTTGATTGTTGGTAGCGAAGCGATCGACTAACTGCAATTGAACAGTGGTTAGTTCTCTGTAATTTCTTATATACAGAGAGCAATCTTTCGATACATCTATATTCTCGTCTCAAATCTCGCCTTGAATCTCGTATTGAATCGTGCCTCGAATCTCAACTCGAACCTTTTCTTAAACCTCTTCTCGTATCTCGTCTCGAATCTTTTCTTAAACCTCTTCTCGAATCTCGTCTCAAATCTTTTCTTGAATTTCGTCTCGTCTCGCCTCGCCTCGAATCTCGTCTTATCTCGAATTTCGTTTTGAATCTCATCTTGACTCGAGGTTTGAACCTCGTCTTGAATCAGTTTACAAAAATCAACTTTAAACCAAAAATAGTTAGATTTTCTTACTTGGTTCTACTAACTCAGTTCGCATTTGATGGAAAGGACGAGAAAAAGGGGAAGGTGAAGTATGTGTAAATAACGAGTCAAAATAAAGTAATTTTCAGGGAATATTATTAGTGAAAAAACAATCTCAGCTATCATGTTTTGCTCAATAATTTGAAATCGAACAAATCAAAAGAACGTTAGGAGAATTCAGCAACCTTGATTGTTGGTAGCGAAACGATCGACTAACTGCAATTGAACAGTGGTTGGTTCCCTGTAATTTCTTATATGCACAGAGCAATCTTCCATCACATCTATTATCCAGTGGTGCACTCGAAAGAAATATTCAAAGCAAAAACGGAAAGACGGTAATTCTGATCAAGGAATCAACGGTTCCAGTTTGTAAGGCAATTGACTGGTTTTCCTACGGATCGCTGCTCTAATCACCAATAAACAGCGTCAGCGCTGTAAATTTACATTTGCGATCTTCGGAGCAAACTCGATTTACGCCGACGTGGGTAACCTTCACAATGAAACAATTATTATAAAACTTAATCTCTTGAAAATGACTTTTTTTCTGCGAATCGATAGATTTCACTTGACGTAAGAATGAATCATGAAGATAAATGAAGTCACGTGGAAAATGAAACCAGATCATTGAAAGAAATGAAGTGATTTACGATTTAAAAGAACAATCTGGAATTGTTATTCAAATTTTGTTCAACATTCTTGTTTTTTGAGTCAACAGTCAATTGTTTTTTGATTTCCTATGAACAACCTAAAAATAGAAAAGGCTAAATTTAATAATTACTAATATTTTGAAGTTTATATATTCATAAATTTATTAATCTTGTTTCTTCTCAGTAAATCTGTAATTCTAGACGAAATTAATAATTTGATGCGTCTATTAATAAGCCACGAAAATAGATACGCAATACAAAATTTAGTTTTTGTAATTAGGGTTGCACAGGAAGTAATTCTCTCATAATTAAATGACGTGACCTTTCCATGAGTAGAGGCGGATTTACACACAAGCTAATTAGCAGTGTTCTTGAAGTCGGTAAAACCCTGAGAACAATGAATTGACAAAAAGTTCATTGTTAGAAGGCGTGATTGCATTAAGTCTAAAAATTTCAATTCAAGTTGTTCTAAAAATTAGACTTCAATTTTCAAGAGGTTCTGCTTGAGTCTTTGACATTTGAGAATATTTTCAAGAGTTTAGTACGAAATCATAAGCTGATAAACTACCAGAGAAAAGTCTGCAGGAACAGATATTTCAAGTAGAAAAACGACCGGAAATGTCATAAGTACCAATTCGAGTAACTCCTGACCCCTTCCACTTTCTGCCGGGAAGTCGTGCAAAAATTCATTACCAGTTATTCCGTTTGCTGCTACTAAATTGCACACCAAATAATTAGCATGAACTTATTTTTAGCTCTAAAAATTGATGCAAATAAAATTTTGCACTGAAACAACTATACGCTGTATAATTTTATATTCTATCTGGAAATTATTTTGCAATATTTTCTAAAACTTACACATTAGAGCCCAAAACGCTCTCAAAACAGGAGAAATAGGGTGATTTTTCATGAAAATAGGGGAATAATAGGGGAATGCATTTTTTAAATAGAATTATTTTAGGTACCGTATTTAATTCAATATGAAACCAATTTTTAACAAAATAGTTAAATAGCCAACGGCCATGCCACGCTGAAAAAACCAGTTCTCGTCAGATCACTGAAGTTAAGCAGCTTTGGGCGCGGTTAGTACTTGGATGGGTGACCATTCGAGAATATTGCGTGCTGTTGGCATATTATGGGTGTGGTGAGCCCAAACTTGTAGTTATTTATAACTACAAGAAAACTATCCACCTAGAAACACTACCCGAATCAAGTAGTGTCACGCCTACCCTGAAAGGGAAATGGTTTAATTTTTCAGCCAGAGATGATTTTTAAACTAAAAGAAAGAAGCTTCAACCAAAAAATTAATTTTCAACAATGCACTTCAGCTTTCAACCAGGTATAGATGACTTTTCAACCAAAAAGATTCATTTTCAACCGACAAGATTAATTTTCTTCTAAAAAAGACGAATTTTCAACAAAATACATGAATTTACAATCAAATAGTTGAATTTTTAACTAAAAAGATCAATTTTTAACCAAAAGTGAATTAGTTACATTTTCAGTTTAAAAGATTAATTTTGATTCAACAGAAAAAAAAAATTTCAACAAGAAATATTAAATTTTTCAAACAAAGAGATGAATTTTCAACTGAAATGAAGAATCTTCAACCAAGTATAGATGCATTTTCAAATAAAAATATGAATCTTCAATCAATAACTTTAATTTTCTACGAAAGATGTCGATTTTGCAACAAACTACATAAACTTTCAACCAAATAGTTGAATGTTCAACTAAAAAAGATCAATTTTCAACCAATAAAGACGAATTTTCAACAAAATAGTTAATTTGTCAAAAAGATCACTTTTCAATCAAATAGTTCAATCCTGAAGTAAAACAGATTATTTTCAACAAAGTAGTTCCAAAGAGTTGATTTTTAAAGCCAAAAAATCAAATTATTTAGAAAACAGTTGAATTTTAAACCAGAAAAGATGATTCTTCAACAAAAAAAGTTAATTTTCAACCAAGATAGATGAATTTTCAACCGACTATTTGAATTATAAAAAAGAAAAATTAGTTTCAACCAAACCGTAGCATTTTTGACCAAATAGTTAAACTTTTAAACAAAAGAGACGAATTTTCGACAAAATATTTTAACTATTAACCAAATCGTTGAATAATTTTCAAGCTACAAATATGAATTTTCGAACAAAAATTATTGGACTAAGACCAAAAACAGTTCTATTTTAATCAAATAGTTGAATTTTCAACCCAAAAAAATATTTTTCTAGAAGACAGTTGAATTTTCTATAAAAGAATAATTTTAAAGCCAAAAGAACGAATGTTGTATTCAAAAGGACGAATGTACAATAAAACTGTTGAATTTACGACAAAAAAGATTACTTTTTAACAAAATAGTTGCATTTTTAACAAAAAACTTAATTTTCAAGCAGGAAAGATGAAATTTCAAAATAAATTCATGTTCAGTGATTGAACTTTTAAACAAAAAAGATTAAACTTTAACTAAACACTGTTGCATTTTTAAGCAAATAATTGAATTTGTAATCCAGAAGAACAAAATTTATATTCAGAAAGACGAATTTACAATAAAACAGTTGAATTTTCGACCCAAAAAGATGAATTTTTAACAAAATAATTTAATTTCAACAAAATAACTAAAATTGTCAACAAAAATAGTAGCATTTTTAACCAAAAGATATAAATTTACAACAAAACAGTTCAATTTACGATAAAAAAGATTACTTTTTAAGAAAATATTCGAATTTTCAACGAAGAAGTTAATTTTCAATCAAGAAAGATGAATTCTCAAAAGAAATTCATTTTCAAATAAATGGTCCAATTTTCAAACAAAAATGATTCAAATTCAACCATAAACTGTAGAACTTTCAACCAAATTGCTAGATTTTTCATTCAAAAGGACGAATGCATTTTCCGCCAAAAAAGAATGAATTTTCAACAAAATAGTTAAAGTTTCAACCAAAGAGATGAATCTTTAACCAAAAAAATAAATTTTTCACAATGTAGTTTAACTTCATACCAAGTAGTTGATTTTTCAACTAAAAATTTTAAATAAAAAACAGTTGAATTGAACAAAAAAAGACAAATTTCCAACAAAATGTTTGAATCCTCAACCAAAAAAGATTAATTTTTAACCTAACAGTTGCATTTTTAACCTAACAGTTGCATTTTTAACCAGAAAGATGAACTTTTAACCAAAAAGATTAATTTTCAACAAAAGAAATATACAACAAAATACATTAATTCAAAACTAAAGAGTAGAATTTTCAACTAGAAAAGATTAATTTTTAATAAATTTCCAACCAAAATTTGAATACTTGAATCTTCAATTAATAAACTTAATTCTCAATAACAACAAAAACGAATTTTCAACTAAATAGTTAAATTTTCAACAAAAAACATGAATTTTTAACTCAAATTATGAATTTAAACAAAATTATGAAATTTGTAACGAAATAGTAGAATTTTTAACCAAATGAGATAAATACTTAATCAAAAATACAATAGCAGACTTTTCAACCAAAAAGAAATAAGTCTCAACAAAAATAGTTGGATTTTCTTATAGTGTTCTATCAATTCAGTTCGCATTTAAGCGAAGGCGAGAAAATGGAGAAGTTTCTTGAAAATAGAAAAAAAAAGAAAAATTCTTTTTAAAAAGGGGTAAAGAGGGGAATAGGGGGAAGATTGTGACTCCTGAAAACTGTTTAGACAGCTTCTGAAGAGGAAATGTTTGGAGGATTGAGAAAAATGTGAAGGACTTAAGGATTTAATTAAAAATGATAAAAATTCGGAGTGGATAGTCCCCATGAATGTATAAATTCTACAAAGAGTTCGCAGACTCCAAACTTGTTGCCAGGCAGCCCGAGGCAACCGTTACAACCATTTCCCATACGGTTGGTTCTATGGCCTAAAGTAAGCTGATGTTTGTAGTGGTGTGCGAGCATCCAGGGCCAAGAATTCAAAGAGATTCGTTAACCCGTGATGAAGCTAGACAGACACACATCGTTTAATGGATTATGTTTCCTCTGTCTCAGCAAAGTCTTCGATGAGAGCATTCTAACAAAAGGTTAATCATTAACTTTGAACTTTACATTCTTGGAAGAATTCAAATGACTTCATACGATTCCAGAAGCTTGTAAAAATCTTCCACTGTAGAAATCTCGACGGAACTTAAAAATTGTTGATTTATTTTATTTCTTTTATTCTTTATTACTCACATGTACATTCTTGTTGGATATTTACATATAGAGAATCCAACCTTACTAAGTGCACCTAAATGAACCTGAAAATTTGGTCAGAGGAGTGGAAAACTGCAGAAAACCAAAACAACTGAGGCAGCCGGTTACCGACAGACGAGTTTAAATGTAGACATTCGAGTCACATCAATCCTTGGCTTCAAGCATCTCGTTTCCAGCTTTCGAGAATAAAGCATTTGTCTCGAAAATTTCCCGATTTAACAACTGCAAGTTTGAATGTTCAAGTTTTTTAATTGTTCGTGGTTGATTCTAAACCAATATATTCAGATTATTGCACTTCCTAAGTAGGAAAAGCAATAATCCAAAAAATTACACATTTCTAAAAATTGCTAATTTCAAAACATCCTTTCAGCAATATTTAAAGAAAAAGAGATATCTTGACTGCAGATTGGAACGAATCTTAAGCTTAGTATTTCTATTTAAAATTTTTTTTCAAGATCGAAATGATATCTACTTTCTTATTAAACATTTTATGTACTGAAATCAGAACACAAAAAAGTTTACAAATCAAAATTAGATTTTATAGTACTGGGGACCAAGATGTTTACAAGCCAATTTAGACTTCATCACTTCAGGCCATAATCAAAAATTAAAGGACAGGAAGATAATAAAAAAATACAAAAATAAATGGTCAAAACTGAACAACATTTAATGTCGGAAGTGAACAAAATTAAGTTATTAAAAAATACGAATCGTCATAAGTTTCATAATTTCCAAATTCCAACGGTATTGTTTTATAGATAGTGCAATGTCAAATGAGATACACTTAAAGTTGAAAAATCTTACAAGTTTACAAATTTGAACTTTAATTCGTTCAGAACTGAAAAATTAAAAATTAAAGCGTTAGAAAGTAAACACTGATAAACATGAATCAGAATTTAAAATCATCATTTTTGTTTTATAAAGAGGATTGTAAAATTGTAAAACATTACCGATTATAAAATTCCGCTTTTAATAACAAGAGTCGGATTCTAGTGTGTAAACTTAAGAAATGGCAGACGCCAACAGCCACCCAGGTGCAGATAAGAATGTGTAAACTAAAGTTCATAAAAAATCCGAAGCTATATTCTTTAACGTCATGAGTATAGAGTATCATACAACAATCGACGGCTATGCAAAAATATAATACATGCAAATCAAATTTTTTGGTTTCAATATAAAATGAAATTTGAGATGAAAGTAACGATGAAAAAACGAATTGTTACTTTTCTAAGTGACATTAACACTATTAACAGCAACAAATTAATTTTTGAGAACAGTCTGCTGCAAATTGTAAAAGATGCATATAAAGATGTACAAAATCAGTGTATCCTTTGAAAATGAAAATAAAAGTAATACTGGGAAAAATCCAGCGGAAGTTGTTACATTATTTGTTCGTGGGAACGAGTGCATTATGTTACAACTTGTGAACCTTGTAACATTCTTTTAGTGCAGTTGATGTCACGGTTTTTGTCGTATTGTGCGGAAGGATGTGACGTGACACCCGGTACTAATTGTTTCTAATTGCTTTAGAGTGCACGACTAACTGTTTAATGGGAATCTTCTGAAGTTTACCGCATCACTCACATCATTACTGACATTACACTAATCATATTGGAATTTAAAATTAACCTTCAATTTGAATCCATAATTCAGAATAAATTCTTCTCCTTCAAAAAAGTTGTCCATGACAACAAAGAATTTTTGCAGTCTCAGAAAGTACTACAGGGTTGCTACAAAATCCCAATTTCCAAATTTTCTGACTTTCCCTGACTTTTCCATCCAAAATTTTTTGTCTAGGAATAAAAGCAACCTTACACCTAGGATATCAATAATGTTAATGGAAAAAAATGATGGTTTGTGAATATATTTTAAACACTTTTAGTAACAACAGTCATACAGAATTTCTTAAGAGGTCATTCACAAATTACGTAAGACATACCTAAAATACATGAATTTTCAACCAAATAGTAGAGTTTTCAACTCAAAAGAAAAATTTTGAACCAAAAATGGAAGAATTACATTTTCAGTTAAAACAATTTTCAACTAAGAAAAAGGAATTTTCAACAAAATAGTAAAATTTTCAACCTAAGTGAGGAATCTTTGATAAAAAATGAACTTTCAACAAAAAGTGAAACAGTTAAACTTTCAGTTCAAAAAATTAAACTTTAATTGAAAAAAAGAGTTTTCAAAAAAATAGTAAAATCTTCAAGCAAAAAGTAAAATTTTCAATCCAGAAATGAAATTTTGTACCAAGACAGACAAATTTTTAACTAAAAATAGAATAGTTCAATGTTCAGTTAGGAAAATACATTTTCAACAAAAATAAACGAATTTTTAACAAAATAGATTAATTTTCAACCAAAGAAATTAATTTTTAACCAAAAATAGAACAGTTAAAGTACCAATAAAGCAATTAATTTTCAACCAAATAAAATAATTTTTCAACGAAAGGGATGAATTTTCAACCCCGAAGATTAAATTTCGATCAAAAAAGATTAAATTTCCACAAAAACTGGAATAGTTAAATTTTTAGTTGAAAAAGTACATTTTTCACTAAAATGATGAATCTTCAACCAAAAAATGTTTTTAAACCAAATAGTTGAATTTTGAACCCAAAAGATTAATTTTCTACCAAAAAAGAGAAATTTTCAACAAAAAACTTTTTAAATAATACAGAAAAATTTTCAAACAAAAATAGAATAATTAAATTTTCAGTTAGAAAAAAAAATTTCCAATAAAAAAATTTTTTTTTAACAAAATAGTTAAATTTTTAACCTAAGAAATTAATTTTGAACGAAAGGATGAAGTTTCAACTAATTAGATTACTTTACTACCAACAAGACCAAATTTTTAACCAAGAATATTACATTTCTATCCAAAAAGATACATTTTCGACAAAAAAACATGACTTTTCAACAAAATGATGATGAAGATAATTTTTTAACAAAATAGTTAAATTAAAAAAAGGGGTTTTCAACTAAATGATGAATCATTAAACAAAGAAAAATGAATTTTTGAAAGTTGTTCCACTTTTAACTAAGTAGTTGAAATTTCAACTAATTAGTTGAATTTTCAATGAAAAAGATCAATTTTCAACGAAAAATGTTATAGTTGATATTTCAACCAAAATAGATTTTAATTTTAAACTTAAGTAGTTGAATTAAAAAAAATAGACGAATTTCCAAACAAACAGTTATGATTTTTAACCAAAAAAGAGGCTAATTCTAACAAATTAGATTAGAAACATCAAGGAAGTTAATATTAAAATCATCAAAGTTAACGGGCAATTTTCTGTTTATTTGTTTTGCATCCGACAATGAAGTGAAAACCGCTTGCCTAGTTCCCTTGACACAAATTTACTTAAAATGAAATATTTCGATATCTCGAATTCGATCTCCGGTGTTCCCACTTTGTTTGCATTCACTATTTTATGGTGCTCATTTGATGAGCACTTTGCTTCTTCATTATGAAATATGTTTGCTTCCGTAAAGAGGAAGTCAAAATAACAAAATACGAATAGGTTAATAAAAACGTCTCGAATCAAGGATTCTTTTCTATTCTTGTATGAACTTTGAATTATGTTAATGAAAAAAGTTTTTCTGTTCAAAACAGATTTTTAAAATTATATAAATGTCCATAACTCCCGCACTCGTCATGAAAATGTATTAATAATATTGGTCAATCGGTTTCTCTCGGATCAAGGAATCTTTTCTATTCTTGCATCAACTTTAAATTATGTGAGTGAAAAATTGTTTTCTATAAAAATCGATTTTTAAATAATATCAATGACCATAACTTCCTTACTCTTTGATAAAATGTATCAATATTATAGGTTAATCGATTCGTCTCAATGCAAAGAATCTTTTATATTCTTGCATCAACTTTGAATTATGTAAATGAAAAAAGTTTCACTGTAAAAACCGATTTTTAAAATAATGTAAAGTGCTAAAAAAAATTTAGAAATACTTTAGAAATCCTTTGGTCAGTTTCAAGATATTAGTGGTCAAAATAGGCCCTCCAAATTTCATCAACTTATCTGCAACAGTCTTCAATTTATCGTGTTCATAAAAAAGTGTGACATCCACACACGCATCCCCAATAAACACATACATCCGGAAAATTGCTTAGAACATTGTATTAGACACTTTTAAATTGAATAACGTTTAATTAAATAAATTTTAAATTTTTTCGAAATTGTTACCATTAGAAAGCTTTCTCTATGAGGAAGCAAGATGAAGTAATTTAAATGAAGAAGTAAATAATAAATAAATGAGAGTGGAAAAAATCTTTTTCAAGAAGTATGACAATAAATTCTGACAAACGTGTGAAATTTGCAATTGACAAAATGTTTTTTCCTTTTCTTCAAAGTTAAAGAATCACCTTACTAGTTTTTGCGATGGCGTAAACGGTTTGTTATTGCTGTGAAGAAAGTCCTCACTAATGCAGAGTAAATTTTTCAGTGAATTTCCCAATAGGCAGAAAACACAAATATCCGATAGTTTCGTCAATCGATAATCGACAGTAACAAAATCGATGTGGTCACTCAACGAGACGAATTGCCGGAAAGATTACTCACTGTTGGAAAGGTTACTAAGAATAGTGACAAGCTGAGTAAGAAGCAAAATAAACAATTGTTTGTTATCTTATCTCATCTTGCAAACACTGTTGCGGTTTTAATGAGATCTTGGCGATAAATATGATTTTCCGTGTACGCCAAATAAATATTTACGAGAATAGAGAAAGCGTCATTGTATGCAGAAAATAGTTCAACGAGTGCAATTATTGTTTGCGTTGTACAAACATTTGAGCAATAGAATAGCCATTTCAAGTAAATAGTGATTATCGTTGTGGTTAGCATGCAATAGGAAAATAAATGCGGTTTGTTTAACAAAATAATTTATTTGTCGGTTTGATTTTTTGACTGTCATGATTTTTAGAATTTCACGCACGTCAATATGTGCGTAAATCAATATTTAATATAATATGCATTTAATTAATATATGCTTCATTAATGAGATTTAAACGATGAACAATCACGTTATAAATGTTACAATTCACTATAAAAGGGTGGCTGAGAAAACCACATTTTCAAAATTCCCCGAAGTTTCCCGGATTTTTCCTAGACCAATATGTTTCATTTTCCCTGACCATTAATAATCAAGGATTATCATTTTAATCTTGTAATATTTTTCACATATAAGCGGAATAATCATTTTCACATTAAAAGTTAAAAACTTTATATGTATTTATTTCAACCAAAAAAGCTTACTTTTTAACATAAAGGATTCATTTTCAATCCAAAAGGATGAATTTTCATCAAAATGGTTGAATTTTCTACCAAAAAGATGACTTTATCAAAATAGTTCAATTTTTAACCCAATTGTTGACTTTTAAACTAAAGGGTTCAATTTTTAATCGAAAAAGATTAAATTTCAACCAAAAGCAGTTAGATTTTCAACAAAATACTTGAATTTTCCACCTAAAAAGATGAATTTTCGACCGAAAATGTAATAATTAACGTTTCAACCAAAAAAATGAAAGTGCTGCCAAACAAGATTCATTTTAAAACAAAAAAGGACGTATTTTCAAAAAAACACATGAATTTTGAAGCAAATAGTTGAATTGTCAACTAAAAAGATAAATTTTCAATCAAAAATGGAAAAGATAAACTTTCAATAAACAAAAATTATTTTCAATAGAACAAAAAACGATATTTTAACAAAATAGTCAAATTTTCACACAAAGAGATAAATTTTCAAACCGAAAAGACGAATTTTCAACAAATAAAGATTTTTCAGTCAAGAAAGGAAAAAAAGATCATCCAAACTGTGGAACTTTCGAGTCAAAAGACAAATCTTCTGCAAAAAAGTTGAATTTTCAACAAAAAAATTAATTTTCAAACCAATAAGATAAGTTTTCTACTAAAAAAGACGAATTCTCCACTAAAAAAAAAGATAAATTTCCAAAAACCAAAAATGGAAAAGTTACATTTTCAGTTGAAAACATTATTTTTCAAAAAAAGAAAAAAGAAATTTTCAATCAAGATTAACTAAAATGATGAATCTTCAACAGAAAAATGGATTTTTTAAACAAAGTGGCTTAACCTTCTGCCATGTAGTTAAATTTTCAACCAGAAAAGTTTAATTTCCAACGAATAATGTAATAATGGGTATTTAAGTCACAAAAGATTTTAATTTTAAATAAAAAACAGTTGAATTCAACTAAATTTCTACTAAAAGAGATGAATTTAGAAAAAAAAAAACAATTTTCAACCAAGAAAGATTTTAGTTGAATTTTCAATAACAAAATATCAATTTTCAACTAAAACTTAAATTTCTGCCAAAATAGTTGAAACTTCAACCCAAAAAGACGAATTTTTAAACCACAAACAAAAAAGTTAATTTTCAACCAAACAGATGCATCTTTAACCAAGAAATAGGACATTTCAAACCAAGAAGACCCAAAAAGACGAATTTTCATTTTAAAAAGATGAATTTTCAACCAAAAATGGAAAAATTATATTTTCAGCTAAAAAATTAATTTGAAACAAAAAAAATGAATTTTCAATAAAATAGTTGAATTTTCAACAAACTAAAAAAATGAATCTTCAAACAAAATTTATTTTAACGAAGTGGTTTAACCTTCTACCAAGTAGTTCCATTTTCAACCAAAAAAGAGTCATTTTTAACGAATAATGTAATAGTAGATATTTCAGCAAACAAAACAATTGACAAAACTTCATTTTCAAAATTCCCTTATTTTTCACTGACCAATTTTTCATTATCCCTGACAATTAATGTTGAAAGATCAGAATCTTAATCTTTTAAAATTTTTAATATAGAATCTCTTATAAACAAAATAAAACAATTGCAAATTAAAATTTAAAAATTACACATTTATTATGCTTCACAGTTATTTATAGTTCCTCTTACAGAAATTCCCTGACTTTTTCAAGATTTTTCTTCAAAACCCCGGACTTTTCCCTGACTTTCTCTAGCCAATAAAATTCCCTGAGATTACCCTGATTTATAAATTTCCCCTGACCTACGGCCACTCCGTATAAATTATAATTGCTTTAAAAAAACAGAGGCATGTATCTACCAAACGGAATCAGTTCAACGACTGCTTTATAGTAACTGACAGACTGAAAAATAAATTGAAAAAAAATATTCTTCACTGATATTAAAGTCTTCACTTTTACTCCATACTGTTCTGAATATTAAAAAAGAATTACAGAAGAGGTAAGAAGACAATTGAAAAATGATTCTTCCAATCAACTAATCAAGCATTTTACGTCTTTGTTAGCCTTGGACAGCTGAATAAATTGTAGAGAATATTATGAGAAAAAGCATTTCAAATTTCTCAGAGAGTGGAGAGTCACGTGGACCATGATGCTGTATTCAGGAAGCAGCTGGCCGTAAAATAAACTAATGTTGATTGCTGCATCGACCGCGAGGTTAACGGACAATTGAACTCCCTCGATTAATATTGATATTCAAGATATTGCGCGTTCTCTTTTCTATTCATAAAAATTACAACCGCTATCGTATGTAACTTTATCAAAACTTGCCTCATACAAGAATATTAATTTATTTTAAATAAACATTTCAACGGTTGAACAATAATCGGTATATCATTATAGACAACGAAGAAGACAAAAATAACGAAATTCAAAGTTAAATATTCAACAGATACTCTTGTTCAAAACAACTTTTTAAAATACTAATATCGAGGAAGAAAATTAAGTTTAAAATCAAAGACAGGTAATCATTTTGAATTAAGAAAAGCAATTATTCAATAAATTTCAATTTAATTTTTAGATATAAATAGGGCGATTTTTTGCGAAAATAGAGGAATAATAGGGGGAAATTTTCTTTTAAATAAAATTATTGGTACCACATTGAATTCAATATGTAACTCTTTTAAATTCCTAAGATTTGAAGTTGAAATATATTGCATTTTCAACAAAATACAATTACACAAAATTATTTTTCGACAAAAAAAATCTAATTTGCAACCAAATAGTTGAATTTTAATTTTTTCAACCAAAGAGATGAATCTTAAAACAAAATTTTTTTAACATAGTAGGTCAACTTTTAACCAAGTAGAGTTGAACTTTGAACAAAAAAGATGAATTCTTAACCAAAAAGATTATATTTAACTAAAAAAGACGAATTTTTAACAAAATACATGCATTTTCAATAGTTGGATTTTTAACTGAAAAAAATAACAATTTTGAACAAAAAATGGAATAATTAAATTTTCAGTTAAAATTTTTTATTTTGAACCAAAAAAATAACTTGTCTACAAAATAGTTAATTTTTCAAGCAAAGATGAATTTTTGACCAAGAAGATTCATTTTTAACTAAAAAATATGAATTTTCAACAAAATACAAGCATTTTCAACCAAATAGTAGGATATTTAACTAAAAAAATATCAACTTTGAACCAAAAGTGGAAAATTTAAATTTTCAGTTAAAAATATTAATTTTGAACCAAAAAAATGACTTTTCCACAAAATGGTTGATTATTTTTTAACAATAGAATTTTTTAGAAAACAGTTGAATATTAAATCGAAAAAAATGAATTTTCACAAAAGAATTTCATTTTCAACCAAGGGAGATGAATTTTCAAACGAATACTTAAATTTCAAAAAAAAATGATTAAACTTCATTTAAAAAAAGTTTCATTTTCAACCAAATAGTTGAATTTCAAATAAAATATTGATTTGTTCAGGAGACAGTTGAATTTTCAGCTTCAAACATTTTTTTTAAACAACAAAAGAACGCATTTTCAATAAAATAGTTGATTTTTCAACCAAATATTGACTTTGAAACCAAATAGTTGAATTTTAAAGCCAAAAAAATAATATAATAATATATAATAATTCAATCAAGAAAGATAACTTTTCTACCAAAAAAGATGAATTTTCTATCCAAAACAGTTAAATTTCCGACCAAAAAAGATGACTTTTTAACAAAATAGTAGAGTTTTAAAAAATAAATGAATTTTCAACCAAATAAAAGAATTTTCAAACAAAAGTTATCAATTCTGTACCAAAACTATAATAGTAGCGTTTTCAACCCATTTAATTGAAAAATATTGAATTGACAACAAAAAAGATGAATTTTTAATACATCAGGACGAATTTTTTCACCCAAAAATACAAATGTTGAATTTTCGAACAAAAAATATGACTCGATAACAAAACAGTAGCACGTTCAACAAAATAGTTGAATTTTCCAGACCAAAAAAAAACGAATTTTTTTGTATACAGTTTAATTTTCAACAAAAAAGTTCATTGTCAACTAAGAAATATGACTTTTCTACCAAAAAAGACAGATTTTTAATATAAAAAAATTTTTAAAAACATAGTTAAATTGTCAACAAAATAATTACATATTTAACCCAATAGTATTAGAATTTTTAACCAAAAAAGATGAATATTCTAAACCAAACATATAATTTTCAATCCAAAATAACGAATTTTCTACTCACAAAGACAAATGTTCAATTTTAGAACAAAAAAAGATAAATTTTCAATCCAAAAGAACGCATTTTCTATGCAAAACAGTTGAATTTTCGACCAAAAAAGAAGACTTTTTACCAAGCTATTCGAATTTGCAACAAAATCATTAAATCTTTAACCAAATAGTAGAATTTGTAACCAAAAGAAATTTTGAATCATCAATTTGGAAAATTTTCAAGCCAAAAAGAAGAATTAAAGAATTAACTTTCAACCAAAAATAGTTGGATTTTCTTTTTGGGCTCTATTAATTCAGTTCGCATTTAAGCGAAAGAATGAAAAAAAGGGGGGAAGTTTGTTGAAAATAGGAGAAAAAGGAATTCTTGAAAAAAGGGGGAAAAAGAGGGAAAGAGTGTGTAGTCAATAGAATAGAATTTTCGGAGATTTTCTTCAAAATCCCGGATTTTTCCGTGACTTTCTCTGACCAATAAAATTCCCTGAGATTACCCTGCATTTTTATTTTTTTATTTTAAATTGCACTTTGCAGGTAATTTTTATGATTCAAACTGCAATGGAAGGGCTCTCAGCAGCAGGTAAGAAACTTTTGTTACCTGCCGACAGGTGTTAAGAGTCTTCACGGTGGGTAATAAGAATAGATAATAATGAAATGAAACTCGAGAGGTAACAGGTGGTTTATGACTCACGTTTCCTTTCCTACCTGCTCAACTCTGTCGATAAGCAAACTGTAGTCCTTATATGGTAAGTTTATTCGAAATATATCACCGCCTGGTGCGGCCTGCTTTATCGACCGCGGATAATGTAGTATGTAATAAAAATCTGATCGTTTTAATAGGAGGTGATACTTACCATATGAGATATTCAATTTCCGCATGTTAGTGTCCAGGATAATAAATATATTTTGCTGAAACTTTGACAAATGGTAAAACAGCATAAGCAATTGCTTAATTTTGGTTTCAATAAGTAAAAAAGTTAATTTCTGTTTTACCGACCACATCATTTTTGTAATCATTCAAACCGAAGGGGCATTAACCTCCGTTTTCATGTTTACCTTTTTCCAAAGTTTCAGCGAAAAATATTTATTATTCTGGACAAAAAAATGCGGAAAGTGAATTGCTCATATGGTAAGTATCAAATGTCCAGTCTAAAGAAATATCTCAACTTTTTAGTCTTTTAACTATTTTATTAGAATTTGTTGTACAGTTTTAAATTCAGGTTTCAAATTAATAATGTATACTAAAATTTAATTTAGAAAATCAAATGCAAAATAGTGAAATTTATTTTAACTATCGAGAAGACGGGTAAATAAACATTTACTGGAAGTTACTCATTTATCGTTTACTTTTAGCAAACTGAAATAAGTTAAAACTTTTATATAAAAATGTTAATTGTGGGGACAACTGAAAAATCTCGAGAAATAAAATTATCCGCGTCACTGAAATTCTCGCAAAATTACATATTCTGAATAGAAAATTCGCAAAATTATAAAATTGCCGACAATTTCAAACTTCCGAATGAAGAAAAACCGACAGTTTATAATATTACCGAATTCGAAAACTCCTGATAAAATATGATTCCGAGGGACGACTAAAAAATTCCACAAAAATAAAATTCCTAATACTGTAAAATTCCCGAAAAATAAAATATCAGAAAGGGACGATTGAAAATTACCGAATAATAAAATTCCCGACGGAAAGTTGCCGAATTACAAAATATCTGAACTAGAAACTTCCCGAACTTAAGCAATGAAAAACATTGTTTTTTAATAAATATTATTTATTTATTAACAATAAAATAATCAAATATTTTTAATGTTTAAAGTTTTTAATATTATTTGAATTCAAAATAACAATAATTGAAAAAGATATATTTCTGGAAGAAAAATTTTATTGAAAAAATGTGCATAATGAATATTAAAAAAAATTACAAAAAAATTCTCAAAAATCGCATTGTTAATTTAAAAAATAAAAACTTTGAGGTAAATCAGTGCTGAAATTAACCCTGCAAAGTTTGTGTGGAAAATGGTATTAGGTTCGGAGAATAATTTAGTGAAATTTTTTGTTTTGTTCAAAGCGCACGTGTTTTTAAATTTATTTTTTTATATAATTTTGAATTTGATTATTGTATTTTTAATAAATAATATTTATTAGAAAGAATTTTTTTTAATTGTTTAAATTCGGCAATTTTATAATTCGGTAATTTTCTGTCGGGAATTTTCAAATTCATTAATATTATAAACTGTCGGGAAGTTTATTATTTGGGAATTTTCATATTTCGGGAATTTTACAGTGTCGGGATTTTTCAGTCGTCCCATTCGAAATATAAAATTTCCGAATTGGGAAATTCCCGAATAATAAAAATCTCGAACACTTTATAATATTACTGAATTTAAAAATTCCCGAATAATAAAATTTCAAACAGAAAATTACCGATTTATAAAATATCCAACACTGAAAAATTTCCAAATTAAAAAAATTAAAACCATTGTTTGTTAGTAAATCCTTTTCATTATTTATTAAAAATAGAATAATAAAATACTGAAACAATAATTTAAAAAAATTATTCTTTGATCAAAATATTTAATTACTGTATTTTTAATAAATAAATAATACTGATTAGGAAACAATTTTTTTAAATGTTTAAATTCGGAAATTTTATATTTCGGGAAATTTGTAGTGTCGGGAATTTCACAGTGTCGGATATTTTATAATTCGGAAATTTTCTGCCGGGACTAATTTTATTATTCGGGAATTTTCAAATTCGGTAATATTATCAACTTTTCAGGAACTTTATTATTCGGGAATTTTCCAATTCAGGATTTTTATATTTCGGCAATTTTATAATATCGGGAATTTCCTGTTTCGAATATTTTCTTTTTTTTTTTAATTTTACTGTATCAGGAATTTTATTTTTCAGCATTTATATATATATATATATATATATATATATATATATATATATATATAT
>CAKNYM010050913.1:236041-255301 GCA_932195095.1 Andricus curvator
TATATATATATATATATATATATATATATATATATATATATATATATCCTGAAATAAAATTGCCGACATTAAATAATACACACGCAAATTTCCGAATTATAAAATTCTCGAATCTAAGCAATTAAGAATTTTTTTTACTAATAAATGATAAAATAAAAAAATATATATTCAAGAAATGAAAGTATTTTATTATTTATTTGATTATTTAGGAATTTTCTAATTTATTATATTCGGGAATTTTCCTGTGTCGGAAATTTTACAGTATCGGATATTTTATAATGTCGGGATTTTTATTTTTCAGGTTCTTTCAGTCGTTCCAATTTTTTAAGGTAAATTAACACTTTGTTTATCGCGTCCACATAGACGGGATATATTGACCCACTAACCAACAAAATGGCCAGAAAATGTGTAATAATAGTTTACTCTAGAGTTTAGGTAATGAGATTTTTTTCATGTATGTTTTCCGCGAATGGGCATATGAAGTTAATTATATAAAAAAGAGAAGTCTATTCTAGCTATAAAAAATAATGAATAAATATTTTCTGGAAGTTACTCGTTTATTTGTATAAAAAACAAAATCAATAAAAATTCCGATGTAGAAATGCTAATTTTGTAAGGTAATTATTAAAGCATCCAGGATTGTGGTATAACTTTTGTTCATATCGTGTGCACACAGGCGGGATATATTGACCCATAAAAAAATCGTCAGGAAACGTATAATAATAGTTCACTTTAGATAATGAGATTTTTTTCATGTTTTTTTTCCGAGAATAGAGACAGGTACTTTTTAGAGAGCCCATTAGGTTAAATATCTCCAATTAAATATAATACTGATAAGATAAAATAATTAGAGTCTAATCTGCCAAGGTCTTTTCTGGCATGAAAGCTACTATTTGCTACTAAAGCTACTATTTGAAATTTTAATTCTTAAATTGTTCAATTTTTCACGTTTTTGATTTTTAATTTATCCATGTTTTTAATGATAATTAAGAAACAATCAAAAAATTTAGAAATTAATCGAGTCGTCAGGACAAATGAATTTGACAAATGATAATTTCAAAGTTTTGTAATTAAATTTAAAACCGGGCGTGAAAATATGAAAATAATATCTTCCAAATATTACTAGAATTCAAAATGAATTATTCTTGAAACGTTGATATTTATAATTTTGTTGTTAAATTTTATAATATGAAATGTTTAGTTCAGAAAATTTAACAGTTAAAAGTGTTAAATTTTCATTATCTTTTTGAGACTTATTACTTTTTGAAGCTTCAAGTTACAAATCTTTATGTTAAAGCGTGTAAAACTTCTAGTTGTAGAATTGTACTTTATTAAATATAAAAATTTCAAAATTGAAGAATTTCATCGTAAAGCATTCATAACTTAGCTTTAAAATTTTGAATTAGAATAAGCGCTAGAAATTGAAAATTTATCAATTTTATAGGGGAAACCTCCCTACAGTGGATAATCATTAATTAAGAGCGAAAATAAAAGAAAGAAAAATTTTGTTTAATTTATGAACGTCTATAGTGTATTAACTATTAATTAAATAAAATTAATTATTTTACATTTATTAGTATTTTTAATTAATCATTATCCACTGTAGAATGACTTATCCATTGTAGGGAGGTTACTCCTAAATGAATATTCAATTACTGATGTTCAAATTGCAGTTCTATTAACCGAAACTTCTAGATTTGAAAAATACAAACCGAAAACCCTTTCCAATTGCACAATTCTGAGTTGATATTAAAAAATTTTTTTTTTTATTCCAAAAATGTTTAAAAACTACAAAACTCATAATTTCTACTCACTACTGGTGTCATTATCATGAGCCTGAATTCCATCCCCGATATCCTCAGCCGCCGTAGAAAGAGCTGTAACAAAAAAATATATATATAATCATTTTTACCTTCAAATATTGAAAAAAAAAAAATAATTTCACACACATCTTTTTATTGAAATAAATAAACAAAGGCTTTCATACTCGTAAAAAAAGAGTTTTTTCTTTCAATAAGAAAAAAATTTACGTGATCAGTAGTAAAATGGACACACCCCTTTCTTCTTTACATAACCTGTCAGTAATTATGGGGAAGGGGAGAGAAGAATTCAGAATATAAGGCAGGGCAATCTTGAAATTTGGCCACGGGCACACATTCCTTGTCTCAGATCCATTTAAGGCTATACTACAGAAAATTTCTTTTATGTATTTTTTCAGCTTTGTGATGTACTCTCTAAATTTGAATGAGTAAAATATAACTGACTATCAGTTAAATTCTACTAATTGCTGTAGCTAGAATTGAGTCACTGACAATTAGTAGAATTGTATTGATTGGATTAGTAAAACGAAAATTACTAATTGAATCAGTTATATGTATATACCTGCAGTAATATAACTGATTGATCAGTTATAGTTGTATTGAAGAAATCAGTTAATTTTAAGAGGTTATCTTCCAAATATATTTGCGCACCATTTTTAAATGTGGTATTGTTTAAAGTTTAAAATTTGTTCACACATGTGATAATTTTTTATTATTATTATTATACCATTAAGCCATTTCCCTTTCGGGGTAGGCGTGACTTGCTCGGTTGGAGAAAAGTAGTGTGCATGTGTGTATATAGGTATAAGGTAGGTAGGAATATAGGTATGAGGTGGATAGGTATATAAGTGTTAGGTATATATATTTTAGATTGATCTGGAATTCTCGTGTTATTTATTTAAATGACACGTTTACTCCGCAACACTGCTCCGACCCAGGTTGCTGATCAATCTCTCTAGCGATCACCCCAAGTGAAGAGCCTCACAAAATTGTTATGTATGGTTCTCCACATGGGCCCATTAGTATCCAAGATCTTTGTTTCAGGCGTCATTCATTCTACTGTCACTCTGTTTACAAACTATTTGTCGCCACACTTTTCTGTCCTGGCATACTACTCTAGCTTCCTTCACGTCCATGCATTTTTTCATGCAAGCTCTTGTGTTTCTATGGCTTCTTATGTCTCCACGGATTAATGTCTCATTTACAGATTCTAACCATTCTTTCGGCGGTCTACCTCTGGGCATTCTGCCATTTACTTTACCTTTATACACTTGTTTGGTCAGTCGTTCATCTTTCATTCTTTCAAGATGTCCGAACCATCTTAACTGATTTCTTTCCCATGTGTCAACTATTGTCCCTTTTGCACCACATTCTTTGAGGATTGTCTCGTTTCGGACTTTGTCCATTAGTGTTTTCCCGCATATTATGCGCAGAGGTTTCATTCCGATCGCGTTAATTTTACTCCTGTCCTTTTCTTGACATGTCCATGTCTCGCTACCGTATAGTACAGTCGGTACGAATATAGAATTGTGTATGGCCATTTTAGCTTTTTTTGATATGTTTTTATTTGTTAGGATGGACCCTGCTCTACCGATAACCTGTTTACCCTTATTTATGCGCCTATCTAACTTCCCATCTATTAAAATGAAAATTTCAAAATACACTTTAATATTATAAATAATAATTTTTTTGTTTTGTTTGTTATTTGTTATACAAAAGCTTAATTCAAAAATTGTTCCTCTATAAATGTATTCTAAGTCCTAATTGATTCACTGCAGTTACGGTATAACTGATTAACTTTAGTTACGGTATTTTTACTGATAAAATTAGTAAACTTCTGAAAATAACTGATTCATCAATTAAAATTAAGTGTACTGAATGAATTAGTAAAATTTCTACTAATTCAAATTTCGGGAGTAAAGAAGTAAATTTTCATAGAGGCCGTCAATAACCCACTTTACCCCCCTCCGGGGGCAGCGCGTACCACCCCCAACCCCCCCCCCCCCCCCCCCCCCCGCGCGGGGGGTCAGCGGAAGTAACGTTCCGACCTTAGATAACGTTTAGTACGTTTCCGGATGATAAACTTGAACAAAAATTGCGAATTTTGCGAAAGATGAACCCTGAATTCTTCTTTTTCCTCCTGTTTCCCAGAAACTTTCTCCTTTCCTCGTTTTTTTTCTAAAAGGCAAACTGAATTAATAGAACCCAATAAGAAAATCCGAATATTTTTGGTTAAATTTTTTTTTTTCTTGAAACGTCTACTACATATTATATTTTTGGTTGAGAATTCATCTCGTTTGCTTAAAAGTTCTCATTTTTACTTGAAAATTTAATTATTTTGTTGAAAATGCAGATATTTTATTAAAAAGACATATTTGTTAGTAAAAATTCAACTAATTGGTTGAAATTTGAACTAATTTGTTAAACATTCATTTTTTCGTTGAAGATTAAGCTCTTTGGCCGAAAATTGAACCATTATGTTGAAAATTCGTTTTAATTTTAATTGAAAATTAATTTTTTTAACTGAAAATTTAACTATTTCATTTCTGGTTGAAAATGTATCATTTTTAGATAAAAACTCAGCTATTTGGTTGACAATTTATCCTTATGTCTTTTGTTGAAAATTCCTCTTTTTTGGTAGGAAATTAATGTTTTTGATTGAAAATTCATCCTTTTTGGCTGAAATTGCAACTGTTTGGTTGAAATTTGATCTGTTTTGGTCGATGATTCCACTATTTTGTTGAAAATTCGTATTTTTGGTTGAAGATTCATCGTATTAGTTAAAGATTAAACTGTTTGCAAATTCATTTTTTTGGTTGAAAATGCCAATACTTGGTTGCAAGTTGAACTACTTGTGTTAAAAATTAATTTTTTATATGATTCAACTCTTTGATTGAAAATTGAACTTTTTGTATAAAATTTTGTTGTTGTTAAAAATTAATTTTTTTATATGAAAATGTAAATATTCCATTCTCGGTTGGGAATTTATCCTTTATAAGTTAAAAGTTAAACTGTTCAGTAGAAAATTCATCCTTTTGGTTAGAAAAATAATCTTGTTTGTTGAATTTTTGTTTTTTTGTTTACGGATTTAACTATTTGGACAAAAATTCGTCTTTTTTGGTTGAAATCAACTGATTAAAATATGTCCTTCCTGTTAAAAATTAATTTGGTTAAAAATTCGTTTTCCTTGATTGAAAATTCATTTAATTGGTTGAGGATTCAACTATTTTGTTAAAAATTCGTTTTCCTTGCGTTTAATTAAACTGGTTGAAAATTCATCTTTTGGTAGAAAATTCATAGTTTATGGTAAAAAAGTCATCTTTCTTGGTCGAAAATTCAACTGTTTAGTTAAACGTTTGTCCTTTTGGATTGAAAATTCATCTTTTATGGTAGTAAAGTCATCTTTCTTGTTTGAAAATTCATTTGACTTAAAAAATTTGGTCTTTTTGGCTCGAAAGTTTAACTATTTCCTTAAAAGTTAAACTATTTTTGTTTGAAAATTCATCTCTTTTGCTTGAAAGTTCAACTATTTGGTTCTTAATTCAACTGTTTGGTTAAAATTTATATTTTTGTTGTGGGAAATTCAGCTTCTTTTGGGTTGGAAATTCATCTCTTTTGGTAGAAAATCTTTTTTGGTTGAAAATTCAACTATTGTGTTGAAAATGCAATATACATTTCACATTCTACATTCAATATGGTATTTACATTAATTTTTTTTTTTTTTATTTCCTTTCTTAACAGGGAATTTTGGGATGACAAAACTACAGTGGTATATCTTTTGGTGGAGTATTTGGTTGGTTGAACCAAAAAAATTGGTCGAAATTAATTTTTTTAATGGAACATTTTTCTTTTTTATTTAAAAATTCAACTATTTGGTTAAAAATTCATCCTTTTTGGTACGAAATTAATCTTCTTAGTCGAATATTCATTAGTTTGATTGAAATTTTTTTCTCTCTTGGCTGAAAAATCTTTGTTAGTTAAAAATTCAGGTCTTGTTGAAAATTCGTCTTTTTGGCTGAATTCAACTGCTTTTGGTTTAAAATTATAATATTTTTGGTTGAAATATCTATATTATCACATTTTTCTTTGAGATTTCTTCTTTTTTGGTTGAAAATTGAAAAACTTGGTTCAAAGTTTTTTTTTTTGGTTAAAGATTAATTATTTTAGTTTAAACTTCATTTCTTTGGCTGAAAATTTAATTATTTGCTTAAAAATGCATGTATTTTTTTGAAAATTTCTCGTTTGGGCTGAAAATTCAACTACTTGGTTGAAAGTTAAACTCTTTCGTTACAAAATTTTTTTATTGAAGATTCATAATTTTAAGTGAAAATCTATTTCCTTGGTTAGAAATTCATTTTTTAACTGACAATTCAACTATTCACTTTTTCGTGGAAAATTTACCTTTTTTAGATAAAAATGAATGTAAAATTTAATTATTTGATTGAAAATTCGTTTCTTCTGGTTGCAAATAAATTTTTTTTAACTGAAAATTTAACTAATCTAATTCAATATTCCATCATTCAAGTTGAAAATTCATCTCTTTGGTTAAAAATTAAATTTTTTAACTAAAAATTTAACTATTCAATTTTTTGTTGAAAATTCGTTTTTTCTTGTAGAAAATTATTCTTCTTGATTGGAAATTCATATTTTTAGTTGAAATTTTAACCATTCCAGTTAAATACTTATATTTATAATTTTTTGCTTACGAATCAACTATTGCAGTTGAAGATTCAGCATTTTAGTTGAAAATTTCAATATTTTGTTAAAAATTCGCTTTTTTTTTTGGTTGAGAATTAATCTGTTTAAATTGAAAATTCAACTCTTTCATTTTTAGTTGAAAAATGATCTTTTTTAGTAAAAAAAAATTTTACTATTTGCTTGGGATTTGATCTCTTTTAGTTACAAATTCAACTATTTGGTTGAAAATTCATGTATTTTGTTGAAAACTTGCTTTTTTTGTCAATAATTAATTTTTTTAACTAAAAATTCAACCTTTTCATTTTTTTTGTGAATATACATTTTTTTAGTTGAAAATTCAACTATTCGGTTGATAATTGACCTTTTTTAGTTGAAAATTCCAATATTTAAGTGAAAATTCATGCATTTGGTTAAGAGTTCGTCTTTTTTGGTAGAAATTCCATCACTTTGTTTGCAAATTGTAATATTTTGTTGAAACTTCGCTTTTTTTGGTTGAAAATTAAGTTTTTTATTTAGTATTGATCATTTCAGTTTGAATCTTAAGTGTTTTGTTGAATATACGCTTTTTTTGGTTGAAGATTAATTTTTGTAACTAAAGATTCAATTATTTCATTTTTTGTTGAAAAATTACTTTTTTTAGTTGAAAATTCCACAATTTTTTTCTGATTGTATTTAAACAAAGATTGCAAGTGCATTTAAGCTCGCTAAATTCAGAGAAATGATCATAAACGGTCTTCAGTTTTCTGCAAATTGACTGATTATCAGAATTGAGTACAACATTTGTCAAAACCGGACACAATATTTTATACTGTGGTTCAAATTTATATATATACAGTCGAAACTCCATAATTCGAACACCCATAATTCGAATTCCTCCATAATTCGAACATTTTCTCCGGTCCCTTGACGTTCCTATACAGAAAACCAGATGCAGATAATTCGAACACCTCCATAATTCGAACTTTTCAGCCGGTCCCTTGCTGTTCGAATTATGGAGGTTCGACTGTATATATATTTACCGCTGATTATCCAGACATTTGTTCCGTTTTTATCGCCGCGCATCGAGAGTGATCCGAGGATTAAATTAATCGATATATTCCTGATAAATAATGCATCAAGCATACCGGGGGGTAGAAAACGAGCAAGAAAAGTATCGCGCTATGTAATTTACGTCCGTGTGCATAATTAGCAACATCTAGTCAACCATAATACGTACAACGGCCACAACCGTCGAACTCGTCCAAGAACGTCATAAAAATCAGTGAGTGTAATGAAACGATCTATCGAATTCCACAATAGTGACAGTGTTTCCATTTTTGTTTTCTTATTTATACAAGTATTTTGCAATAATTTCTTATAAATACCTACAATAAATAATTGAATTTAATGCAGTATGGTAGTTAACTTTTTCATCAACCATCCATCCATCATCATTAACACTTTGAGAAAATATTGTACTATAATAATTACCACGAGTTGAAATAGTCGCCTAAAATTGAAAGCAACAAATTTTTTAACCAAATTTAGTATTTAAAAATGTAGTGAAATGACACTAATAAGGGTGGGCCATAAAAATTTTGTTTAATGTGGAGCCATACAAGTATTTAGAATTTTTTAAACAATCGACTAGGAATATATTTAGAATGTTTTGACAAAGTATAGTATACAAGATATTCTTAAATATATTATCACCATCAAATAATTAAATCAGTAATATTTAAAAATTATTATTCATTGCTTGAATTTGCTCCTAAAGTTCATGAATGTGAATAATCATTTTTTTTAAATTTTTTGATTTTTATATATAATACTATATTAAAATCAATTTTAAACGCTTCACATTTCACGTAAAAATACTGTATTTTCAAGAAGACAGGTGACATTTTAACCAAACAGTGGAATTTTCAATCCAAAACCCAAAAATGGAATAGTTCAATTTTCAGTTGAAAAAAAAAAGAATTTTCAAGCGAAACAAAAACAAATTTTCAATAAAAAAGTTAAATTTTCAACCGCGCTCGGTCTCTGTACTTCCCCCATATTTGTGCACAGAACTTTTAAAGTTAAAGGTCAAAGCATCGACAACTGTAATTTGGTGATTGTGAATTCTCTTTTTAAAGCCCCTTCGGCTTTAACGAACACATTCTCATCGCGTGTCTCGTGCTTCGCACTCGGTTTTATCCAAAATTCGAACTTTTCTACATTAGGTTCAACACTGTTATATCAAATGTATATTATATTTATTTCTGTACACGGAGAAACTTTCGGTTGTAAAATTTGATATTATAATATTTATTTTTACAATAAGACAATAGCAAGCCAGGATATAGCGTCACTATTTCAAGAATTACTATTGTGAATATTAAACTATGAAGTGACTAAATTTATTGCAATATTATAATAAATGATTAAATAATTGTACTCATACCAAAAGAAAGTTTCTATAATCTTTAGGAAAGACTGTGAAGTTTACAAGACACAGTAGTAAAGACATTCTTCCTACGTCCATTCTACGCGTTTCTAATTTATCCCATAGAAAATAGGAAAAACTGCCATGGTAATTTTTCTCACCTATTTTGCAACCTATGTTATTTAAACTGCCACTTATTGCAATTACGGTTTTATCATTTAATTTGTGAATATCACTTTTTCCTAACTTCAATCTGCTATCAGAAATATTAATCTTTCTAACTCTAAATGGCATTTATTAAGTTTGCAGTATATTTATAATTGATATGGAAAAAGTATTTCTTCGTATCGCTGTGGCAATAATACTATTTTTTCGGGTATATCCTAGATTGCCATCGAACTCTTGTAAATATCAATATTATAATGCCAAATTTTACAAATAATAATTTCTCCGTGTACCTCAGCCTGGGATTGCTAATTGAGATATTGCAAAATAAAGTACAAATTTTTTTTATCATGATAAATACAATATTTGTTTCTTATTTTGCATTAAATTTTACCCTCAACTACCCTGAAAAATGTATCATTTCAATAAATTTATATTATTAAAATTCATAAAATGCATTGGTATTGAAACAAACGTATTTGCATTGTCTTGTTTTTATAACTGAAAAAAGTGCGCATCCTATAAAAAAAAAACTATTTTGTTATTAAAAATTGTATTGCAACTTTTGTGTCGTTTTTTCATATATTTAATTTGTTTATTTTTAATGTTATTTTTTAAGATTTGAACCAAAAATACGCATCCTAGTGTAAAGTGGTTATGTGAAAAATGTTATAACAAATTTGTAGCTCATTTTTGGTTGAACAACTTTCGTCTATTAATTTTTTTCGTCTTTTGTGTGGTTTTTCCAAAAATTTAATTTTTTTATTTTTAATGCTATTTTTACGGTTGAAACAAAACCTACTCTTCTTTAAAAAAATTATTTATGACAATTTTTTATAGCTCTTTTATGTGTGAGCAACTTTTGTCTATTAATTTTTTTCATAGCTTGTGTTTTATGTCCAAAAATTTCTTTCTTTTATTTTCTAACATTAAAACAAAAACTACGCATCCTATCAAAAAGTGAATGGTACCAAATTTCTGGATCTTTTTTGAATGCACAATTTTTGTCTATTCATCTTTTCACGTACCTTGCGTCGTTTTTTCAAAGATTTGATTTTTCTATTTTTAATGCTATTTTTTATGAATAAAACAAAAACTACGCATCCTATCAAAAAGTGAATGGTACCAAATTTGTACATCTTTTTTGAATGCACAATTTTAGTCTATTCATCTTTTTACGTACCTTGCGTCATTTTTTCAAAGATTTGATTTTTCTATTTTGAATGCTATTTTTTATGAATAAAACAAAAACTACGCATCCTATCGAAAAGTGAATGGTACCAAATTTGTAGATCTTTTTTGAATGCACAATTTTTGTCTGTTCATCTTTTTACGTACCTTGCGCCGTTTTTTCAAAGATTTGATTTTTCTATTTCTAATGCTATTTTTTATGAATATAACAAAAACTACGCATCCTATTAAAAAGTGAATGGTACCAAATTTGTAGATATTTTTTGAATGCACAATTTTTGTCAATTCATCTTTTTACGTACCTTGCGTCGTTTTTTCAAAGATTTGATTTTTCTATTTTTAATGCTATTTTTTATGAATAAAACAAAAACTACTAATTTGTAGATCTTTTTTATATGCACAATTTTTGTTTCTTCGTATTTTTCATATCTTGCATAGTTTGACCGCAAAATAGAATTTTTTATTTTTCATTATTTTTTTGTGCGATCAAAATTTGAAGTTTTGATTTTTCAAAAAATTCAAAAAGTTGTTATGAAAATATTGCAGAGCGTTCAAAAAGCAAGCTTTTTCTCTACTTGACTTTTTTTCATATCGTGCGTTTTTTGGCTTAAAATGTATTAATTTTCTACGAATAAAAGACGAAGTTTTAACAAAATACATGAATTCTCAACTAAAAAAGGTAAATTTTCAACGAAAAAGTGAATAGTTGAATTTTCAGTTAAAAACTTAATTTCTAACCGAAGAAATAAATTTTTTATTAAAATGACGAATCTTCAATTCAAAAAATTTTTAACGAAAGAGTTTAACTTTCAAATAGTTGAATTTTCAAGCAAAGAAATAAATTTTCAATTTAAATGATGGAATATTCAACTGGATTAGTTAAATTTTCAGTTAAGAAAATTTATTTTCAACCAGAAGAAACGAACTTTCAACAAAATAGTCAAATCCAGTAATATAAAGCTCCTTTTGCAGATAAGAAAGACATTGTTATTTAATTTGATATTAAAATTTGAAAAAATGTAAGCATGCTCTCGAAAAAGTTCCCCGACATTTACAGGTTTTTCCAGGTATATCAAAATGGCCTGACAAATCCAGGTTTTCCAGATGAGTCCCGTTTGTCGGTGGCAAAAATTATTGGAATTCCATATAAACCATGAACATTGAACAATTGAACATACTATGGCATTTAACCAGTCATTAGTTGGTAATACGAGTGTCTGTTCAATTGTTATTGAAAATGCCGGCACGTAAAAGCTTATTTGTCATCGGGTATTTCCGGTCTGAGTCCTGCCTTTAAACAAGCAGGAAACACTAAATAATAAGTGGTTGAAAATTTTGGCCATCAAACAAGACACACCTTTTCAAACGATTTGTAACAAACAATTAAAAAGGCAAGCTACATACAACTAAATCTGGCATTTTGCAACAATAATTGATAAATCAAACTACAACTCTGCATGTGAAAATAATGTCTCTTAGCTGATTATAACACTCAGATAAATGTATTTTTGTGTCGAAAGAGAATCTTTTCACAGCAAGCATTATCATTTTGTTACAAACTTCACCTAATCATGTTGCCAAATAATTATGTACGAGCAAAAAAGATTTTCACTTGTTTCAAAACAAAACAGACAAGAGAACTATGCTTTTCATGTAAGACAACTTTTTTTCTGAGTGAAGGTGTTCAATAATGAAAAAATGAAAGAAATATTGGAAATAAAAATTAATCATTGGTTTTAATGATCACGCAGACATTCAATGCAAGTTGTAAATTATTTAAAATTTCCCTTTTGCTATGTGTACACGCTTTATACATGTTTTTAATTTCTCGCGGAACATCATCGCATAAAAGGCGGTGAAACTACAATCGGCGGACGATATTTCTTCCAATTAAATTCTAAAGTAACTAAAAAAAAATATTGGATTTCTCTTTTCTAATTTATAACACATGTCACTGGGGGCTTAAGATTCCACGGCAGACGAGTAACAAGATACAGAAAATTGCAAATCAGTCAGCAGAATCACAAAGTCTAAGTTAGTGAGATTCTTGTCAGGATAGATGAGTGTTTTATGGGCACATTTTAAGAATAACGAGTCTGTCAATCATTGATTTTCTTTCCACTCAATACAAGTTCAAGCGTGAAGTTTCACAAATCTCCGGTTTCTTGAAAATTATGCGTTATTGCAATATGGATTTGTTAATGATTCCTAATTAATTACTATACATTTTGATTATAGCTTAGGGGCCGTGAATGAATTACGCAAGTTTTTTTTCTGGAATATTGAACCACATACCCCCATTTGCGAGGGTCCCTAAGTTTTGACCCGCCTCCCCGTATCTTGCGTGATTTTTACCAAATAAATTTTTTTCGTCAGTTTATTTAAGGTGTCATCGAAAAACAAGGTAAAACGATGTTTATGGAGTAAAATCTTACTATTTCTACTGAATTAAGAAAGTAGATCCACTTTCAACCAAGTAGTTGAATTTTCAATCAAAACAGATGAATTCTCATAAAAAATGTAATAGTTGATATTTTAACCAAGACAAGATTTTAATTTTAAGACAAAAACAGTTGAATTGCAAAATGAAGAATTTTCAACAAAATAGTTGAATCCTCAAAAATGAGATTCATTTTCAACCAAGCAGTTGCATGTTTAACAAGAAAAGATGAAATTTCTATCAGAAGTGATCAATTTTAAGACAAAATAACGAATTTTCAACAAGAGTTGAATTTTCAACTAGAAAATATTTATTAGTCAATAATGAAAAAATGTCATTCCAAAATTTTTAATTTTCAACAAAACTATTAATTTTATTCCAAAAAAGACGAATTTTCAACAATGTACATACATTTTGAAGCAAATAGTTGAAATTAAAAAAAAATATATACATTTTTTTACTATATAGTTGAATTTTTAACAAATTTCATAAATTTTCTAACAAATAGTTGAATTTTTGAACTAAGAAATATCAATTTTTAACCCAAAATGGAATAGTTAAATTCTTTACCAAATTATTGAATTTTTAAGCCAAAAAGAAAAACATTTGAAAAAAAGTTGATTTTCAGCAGAACCGTTGTATTTCCAACCAACTTTGAAAAAAGTAGTTCGACCTTCAACAGATAAGTTAAATTTTCAACTTATAAAGATTAATTTTTAAGAAAAAATTTAATAGTTGATATTTCAAGCAAAAAAGATTTTAATTTTAAATCAGAGACAGTTGAATTTGACTAAAAAATACGAATTTTCAACCAAATAGTTAAATTTTCAACAAAGAGAATTAAAAAATTTTAATGTTATGTTTTCTATTAAAAATTGAATTTTCAACTAAAAAATAAAAATTATCAAAAACACGTGGAAAAGTTAAATTTTCAGTTAAAACATTAATTTTTAACCAAGAGAAAAACGAATCATCAAGAAAATAGTTATATTTTCAAACGGAGAAATGAAGTTTTCACTAATATGATGAATCTTCAACTGAAAAAAATAAATTTTCAAGAAAGTAGTACAACCTTCGACCAAATAGTTAAGTTTCTACAAAATTGTTCTATTTGCGATAAAAAAATACAACATTTTCTACAAAACAGTTGAATTTTGAACCCAAAAATGTGAATTTTCAACAAAAAGGTTATTTTTTACTGAATCAGATTAATTTTTAACCAGATAGTTGCAGTTTTAACCAAAAAAAGATGAAATTTCTAAAAAAAAAAAAAAATAAAGTTTAGAACCAAACATTAAGAAAATTGCAATCAAATTGTTTAATTTTCAAGTCAAAAAGACGCATTTTCAACAAAACAGATAATTTTTAGCCAAAAAAGATGACTGTGAAGCCAGTGATAAATAAATAAGAATTTTTATAACTTATAGGCTAAAGAATAATAGTTTGAATAAATATCGAAGATAATTTTTAATACTTTTATTCGAAACCACCATGTTATTAGCCTATAACCCCCCGTGAAATATGAGCCTTAGATAGCCCTTTACCCAATGGTTTAAGCTGGCGGCTGATAATTAGTTCCGCACGCCGCCACACTGTAAAATAACTAGTTCCACAAATGGCCACTGAATAACGCACAATGTGTTCTCTTATTAATCTCTTATTGGTCTCTCGGACCGAACAATTTTCAAATTTCGCGCCATACGAGATTACCAATCACAGCCAAGCAGATGACTGCCACGTCAATCTTATATTTTTACGACCAAAGATATTATAAACATCGCGACTCACTTTTCAGACGGCCCTACAGTGGCATAACATGCTGATTTCGAATAAAATATCGTACATCACTCGTAGGGTTAGACCCTACGTTTCGTAAACATATATACTCATTGACTCCCCGTGAAACCATTGTACGTTTGTGAAACAAAATACTTATTGATCTATAAAATCTTAATAAGTTGGGGGGGGGGTATTTAAAGCAAATTGCACTGTACCTTACATGGAGGGGGGCAGAAAAAACACTTACTTAATTTGTGGATGACCCCTTATTTGCTTATTCATTTATTATTATTTCGTAAATTTATGATTATTAAAGTTAATATTAATACTACACTGTAAAAAAAGTTGGTGTGAATTTACATCCTGCGACGATGGAAATAATTCGATCGGCGTGGCACATAGTAAATAAGCAGAATTCTGTAAAAATACATATTTTTCTTGTTAACCTGCGTCCGCCATAAAGAAATACATGCAGGTCGTAAACTTTCCGTCGTCGACCGTGAAAAAACGTACGGATCGTAAATCATTACAAAAATTATCAGATGAACCACTGTCCAAAATCTCGTTGAATTTTGTGTTCAGCTTTTATAATCGAAAAGATATTTCGAGGTTTAGTTCGCCAAAAACTTTTCGGTTATTCAAATTTCAATATTTTTTTTATCTCTGACTTATTCATAATTATTCCTGATTGACAAATTTCCCTGACTTTAATCTGATTTGCAGGTTTTCTCTAACCTGTGGTCAGCTTGCTACTATTCACAACTGTTCACAGAAGTGAAAATATTTTAGAGCTATTTTCTGTATTTAAGGGAGAAAATGGAATGTAACCACTTGACAGTCTCAAAATTTATAAATCAAAGCGACATAACGTGCAAAACAACGTAAACAAGAATGCAAACGAACGAAATGCGCACCCATTGGTAAGAGGCTGTTCGGGCGTCTCCGGAACTCATCGTTTGGCACGAATTACACTCGCTAGTCCCGAGTGGTACAAATTTACGTCCTGCACGTTGGATCATGGTCCTGCACATAATCCTGCGGCGTTCGTCCCTGCGGACTTACTCCCTCTCCATAGAAAAGCACTCATCGTGAAAATTTACATATACTTTCGTAGACTTAAAGTCCGAAGTAAATTAATCACCTTACGTAAACTTACTATGTCCCACGCCGATCAAATAATTTCCATCATCGGACGTAGTAATTTTACAGTCGACTGCAAATAGAACAACCTTCGTACTATTTTCATATTGTTAACTGAAGTAAAATCACACTAGATTGCAAATAAGTACTGTAGTATCGTAAATTAATCAGGTTATACATTGTAATTTAAAAATACATTGCACGTATAATTACTAGCTGATTGTAAATATCACCAAAGCTTTTTTTACAGTGTAATATTACAAGTAACTACTAATGTTATTACGTAAATTACAAGTAATACAGAAACAATTATCAATAAAGTAACATACATTTGTTTTTACATTTAATGCACTAAGTACTATAGTAAGCACTAGATTGTGCTAACAAACATATGTTTACAGTAAAATAGTTTTAACTTTAGGGTTTTAGTGGTTTCTTAGGCTTAAAAATATTCTACGTAAGAAATGGCGTTACGTAATTTAGGCATGGCCACTTATACGGTTTATAAATTTTTATTTATTTATTCTATTGCAAATGAATCTTTCGCCATGGCTCAGTATATTCATATATAAATATGCATATTGTGTGTTAGATGGAGAAAATATAGCAACACAAATAATTGAATCAGAAAGTACATGTTGCGGTTTTCTTGAGTACAGGCGTTCTGAAGATTATAATAAAATCAGTAAAACGAAAAAAAGTTCGAGCACAAAATATAAATATCAAGTTGCATCATTTGATAAGGTCATTTATGCTGCCCTCAATAATTGGATTTGAAATTGTTGAGACGTAAATCAGTTTGACTTATTACGATAGAATTTCAAATATTCGTGAAGAATTATGAAAGACCGCTCAGCAGTGTAATTTGTTTTCACTTATTTCAGTATTTCCCCAAAATATTTAGAACGCACTTTAAAGTATCGAGTAGAGATATTAATTTAGATTTATTTTCATTTTCATCTTTCGGTATCGACGCTGTAGGTGGTTCTCCTTTTTTATTAGCTAATTGTAAACTTAAAACAAATAGGGTTCCCAAATGAATAATAAATAATAAAAAATGTGCTATTGCTAATTAAAATGATTGAATAAGTTTGTACTAGGATTGAAAAAAATCGAATGGAATACGTTAAAAAGGAAGATTAAATAGTTGATATTTTCGCGGAAAATTGTATAATTCCTTAAAAAATAAAACCAGCAATTAAGATATTTTTAGAACAAAGTTTTAGAACAAAAAACTTTTTCAATTGATTAAATCAAGATCATATTTCTTCATTTGAGTAATTACTTTACTTTATTTAAATTTCATTACGTATTTTGAGTTTATAATGCGTCATCAAGTAACATCAATCTTTAAACAATATACTGCGAATAAAATTTATCAATATCAAATATTAAATAAAATTACGTAGGTTCCTATAGGAAACCGGGTACATTTGGAATTGAACATTTTGAAAACGGAAACCTTCAAAATTGAATTAGTTAAACTGAAACTTTCAGAATTTAACAATTTTTAGGTTTTTCCATTCTGAATTAAACAATTTTTTACGACCCTGAAAATTTTAGGAATTAGTTGTTGAAAATAGAGAAAATTAACGTCTAAAATGTTTAAATATTACCTCTGAGCGTTCAAGAGTGAATTATTCAACAATCAAAAATTATAGTTTAAGATTCGAATACTTTTGAATGAAATGCTGGAAATTCTGTAAATGAATAATTTGAAAAACAATGATTGAAAATTGAACAATTTTATAAATTAAATCATTAAAAATTATAGGACTTTAAGGAAATTGATACAATCTAGATAGTTTTAAAAGGAAATGAAAATTTAAATTAATATTTTTTTAAATTAAATGGTCAAAATTGAACAACATTTAATGTTCATTTAATCAAGGTTGCCACAAAAAATCCCAATTTTGACATTCCCCGACTTTTCCCTGGCCAAATTTTCATTTTCTTTGACCGTTATAAATTTTTCTTTCATGTATAAAAACAATCTTACATCTAGGATCTAGGACATCAATAATTTGAATGTAAAAAAAAATTTTGTTTCTAAATTTATTTTAGACTTTTAGTGACAACAGTCACACGAGATTTTTTAAGAGGAATTGAAAAATTTTAATTAAGAATTTGTTCACTAAAAATTAATTTTTAACCAAATAGTTGATCTTTCAACCAAAAGGATAAATTTTCAACCAAGAAGCTTAATTTTCTACCAAGGATGAATTTTTTACAAAATACATATAGCGTCAGCTAAAAAAATCAATTTTAAGTTAAACGATTTTTTTTTAATGAAACAAAACGAATTTTCAACAAAATAGTTAAATTTTTAACCAAATATATACATTTTCAACCACGAGGATTAATTTTCTGCCGAAAAAACGAATTTTTTACAAAAAAGTTTAATTTCCAACCCAAAAATATGAATTTTCTATGAAAATATGTCATTAAGTTTTCAACAAAACAACTGAATTTTGATCTAAAAAAGACAAAATTTTCAAGCCTGAATAAAATACTTACAGTTTGAATTAAAAAAATAAATTTTCAAGCAAAAAAAAAATTAATGTTCAACAAAATAGTTAAATTTTCAATCAATGAAAATTCTTTGTAATTAAAATAAAGAATCTTTAACAACAAAAAATGAATTTTTTACAAAATAAGTTCAATTTTCAACCAAAAAGATGAGTTGTCTACCCGAAAAGACAAATTTTCAACAATATACATAAATTTTCAATTAAAAAAGATAAGTTCTCAACCAAAAATAGAATAGTTAAATTGTCAGTTAAAAAACATAATTTTCAACCAAAGAAAAAAAGATTTTTCTAGAAAATAGTAACATTTTTTTACCAAATAGTTGAATTTTTAACAAATTTCATCAATCTTCCAACAAATAGTTGAATTTTTGAACTAAGAAATCTCAATTTTTAACCCAAAATGGAATAGTTGAATTTTCATATAAAAATGAATTTTCAATTTAAAAAACGAAATTCTACAAAACAGTTGATTTTCAGCCAAATAGTTGAATTTTTAAGCTAAGAAGAAAAACATTCTACAAAACATTTGAAACAAAATGTTGATTTTCAACCAAACAGTTGTATTTCCAACCAATTTTGAAAAAAGTAGTTCGACTGTCAACATATGAGTTAAATTTTCAACTTATAAAGATTATTTTTTAAGAAAAAATGTAATAGTTGATATTTCAACCAAAAAAGATTTTAATTTTGAATCAGAGACAGTTGAATTTGACTAAAAAATACGAATTTGCAACAAAATAGTTAAATTTTCAACAAAGAGAATTTGAAAAATTGTAATGTTATGTTTTCTATTCAAAAATTTAATTTTCAACTAAAAAATAAAAATTATCGAAAAAAACGTAGAAAAGTTCAATTTTCAGCTAAAGAAAATTCTTGGTAATTAAAATAATGAATATTCAACAACAACAAAAAGAATTTTTAACCAAATAAGTTCAATTTTCAACCAAAAAGATGAATTTTCTACCCAAAAAGATAAATTTTCAATTAAAAAAGATAAGTTCTCAACCAAAAATAGAATAGTTAAATTGTCAGTTAAAAAACTTAATTTTCAACCAAAGAAAAAAAGATTTTTCAAGAAAATAGTAACAT
>CAKNYM010050913.1:255311-273642 GCA_932195095.1 Andricus curvator
GTTGAATTTTTATGACAAATAGACGAATTTTCTACAAAACAGTGAAACTTTTAAATAAAAAATATGAATTTTCAACAGAAAAGTTAATATTTAACCCAAAAGGACGACTTTTAAACCAAAAAGAATGACTTTTTAACCAAATTTGCTTTTTCCTGATTTAATTAACTGTTACGCGATTCTTATTGCATAATTTTTTCAATTATATTTTATCATCACAAATCAAACTGACCGAATGAAAAGGTTCCATTTCGGAGAATCCATGTGAAAAGGAGCTAACTCGTGGAGACCAACTGAAAAGATGCTACAGAGTTGAGGGCGCTCGTGTACCCAAAACAGTTTATATGGGATTTTAAAGCTTCGACAGTTCACCACGCGAGTTAGCACCTTTTAATTTTGTCTCCGCGAGTTAGCACCTTCTCATTTGGTTTCTCCGAGATGGAACCTTTTCATTTGGACACGTCTAAATATGAATTATCCACAAAACGTACCGGGTTTAATATGCTCTACAATCGTTTCCAGCATCATGGATCTGACTTAGCTCACACTCGGCACTCTCAACAATATTATGTTTCAGCAGTGAAACACGATTGGAGTCGCACGTGTGTGATGTCAACCACGCGTTTACCACGTTACACCTTACACGACACAGCACTATAACCACTATCAAAATCCCAGCTTGAATGATCAGCACTTTTCCAAAAATGATACACAAAATTTCAAATAGAACACTTTTCCAAATGACTTTTCCAGAGGCTTAATGGGTCAAGAAGCCCAACGTCCGTGGGCTAATCGAACGTGACAATTAGACCAGGATGTGCTGGGATAGTAGAAAGATAAATCCGTCTTGTTGTGATGCATTTGCGAGACGTAGTCCACGATAAATTTGGAAATTTGAGTGATCAGTACCACTCAACAGCAGGAACTTGTGTGTTTGATGGAAAAGCTGGGAGCAGAAATCGTCGCTGGTCCGATCAGGGTAAGAGCACCTTTCGTACTAAACTGGCAACTGCACTTTGCACAGGGATCGAAAAGGACCTTCTTTCCAGAAAGTAGCCTGGATCCTTCGCAATGGTTGATGGTCAGCCGGGGATGAGCCGAAACTGAATTGACGCCTCCAGATGAGTGGCTCGATGAACACTGAAGCACTGCAGAATTCACCCGATGCTTATTCTGTCAACCACAAATATGTTGCCTTGATTAGATCCTTATCGAATCCAGGCTTACGACTGATCATCAGATAGCGATAATCATATCAAGAACAGTAGCACACATTATTTTTTCATTCAGAATTTTTTTTCCATAAGACGTCACACTAAATCTCAACTATTAGGTCTTTTCCTGTTTAGTTAGGATGAGATAAGATTAATATTTTCATTTCAGTTTTGATAACTCACTAGTGAGTTAGGTTGCTTTTTCTTCTTTCTTCTGAATTCCTCAAGGTATAAGGTAATTCCTCAAGATTTAAGGTAAATAACCTTGACCGATCTTGAATTTTAAGTTTTGGAAAATTCACGATTGAGAAAGATGAATGTTATTCGCACAAGTTTACATAAAAAATGTATATAAAAAGACAAATTTTGTGTAGGCGTATGTATAACTCGGGTCTTTAGAACTCGAAGAATGAACGTTAACCACGAAGACAGACGGAAGACTGACTTGTGGGAATTTCGAATAATGAACTTGAATAGATAAGAACTTGAAGATATTGAGAAGTACTGGAAAACAGACTCACGAATGAGAGTTACATCAGTTTACATTATTTTCGAGAATCATTTTGTTTTTATACTCACTGACATTGCAAGTTTTACTTAAAACATTATCGGATTGTAGTGCCTTTTCAGTGAATTTTCTGTTTTAATTTATTTTACAAAATTTCATCATAACAGGTATCACAGTGTTTCAATAGTTCAACTTTAGGTAAAAAAGGGATATTTTTTAAGGAAAAAGGGGATTTATTTTATTATTAAAAACTTTTTATATGATATGGGCGTCTCGAGAATATTGAATGAAAGTATGAAAAATCGCTTGAACACGTCAGCACTTTTTACTGATAAAAATGCATCAGAAAAAAATTCATTCTCTTTGATTGAAAAGTCTACTATAATATTTTTAGTTAAGAACTGATATTTTTGGTTAAAAATTAAATTATTTAGTTGAAGAATAAACTATTTATTTGAAAAATCATATTTTGCTAGATGAATTCAACTATTTTCAATTTACAATAAAAATAATTTTTTGTTGAAATATCAAATATTACATTATTTGTTGGAAATTCATCTTTCATGGATAAATATTTTAATAATTGGTTGAAAATTTAATTATTTTGTTGAAAAATCAACAATTTTGTTGAAAATTTATCATTTTTGGTTGCAATTCAAATTTTGTGTAGAAAATTAGTCTCTTTGGCTGGAAAATTATTTTTTTTTAAATTAATTATTTCAGTTGAAAATTCATCTCTTTGGTTGAACATGTAACTATTTTGTTAAAAATTCGTCTTTTTGGGTTACCAATTCAACTATTTAGTTGAAAATTAACTTTTCTGTTGACAATTCATATTTTTGGCTTGAAAATTCAACAATTTGGTTAAAAAATCTACAATTTTCTTGAAAAGTCGTAAATTTTTTTGATGAATTTAACTATTTTCAATTTAAAATTAAAACATTTTTTAGTTGATATATCAACTATTACATTTTTCGTTAAAATTTCATCTTTTATGGTGGTAAATTTTATTAATTGGTGGAAAATTCAATTATTTTGTTAGAAAATCAACAATTTTTTTAAAAACTTATAATTTTTGTTAAAATTCAATTGTTTTATTGAAAACTTGGTCTTCTTGGCTTGAAAGTTCAATTTTTTTTTAGAAGATTGGAAGTTATAAATTCGTCTTTTTGGGCTGCAAATTCAACTATTTAGTTCAAAATAACTTTTTTGTTGACAATTCATATTTTAAGGTAGAAAATTCAACAGTTTTTTTTAGAAACTTTATCTTTTTGGCTCAAAAATTTGTCTTCATGGCTTAAAAATCCAACGATTTGGTTTAGAAATTAATTATTTTATTGGAAAGTAATATTTTGGATGAATTCTACTATTTTTATTTGAAATTTAAATAATTTTTCGTTGATATTTCAACTATTACATTTTTCGTTGGAAATTCATCTATCTTGGTTGACAATTTTATTAATTGTTTACAAATTTAATTAACTTGTTGAAAAATAAACAATTTTGTTAAAAATTCATCATTTTTTATTGAAATTTAACTGTTCTGTACAGTCTCTTCGCTTGAAAATGTAACTATTTCTTTGAAAATTCGTCTTTTTGGGTTTGAAAATTGAACTATTTAGTTCAAAATTAACTTTTTTTTTTAAATTCATATTTTAGGTTTGAAAAGTCGACTATTTTTATTTTATAAAATTCGTCTTATTGGCCTAAAAATTCAACAATTTGGTTGAAAAATTAATTATTTGGTTGCCGATTTCTTCTCTTTGGACGATGTCCTTGAAATCTGCAAAATTAGCAAATAAATCGTTTAGGAAATACTCGATAATGATATCATCAGAAAGAATCTCTTTCAAAGCGTCTTTTTCCTGATGTCTTGAATTTTTGTTTATGATTCTTAAAAAAATAATCAAAACCTTGTAAAAAGGGGAGAAAATGGAAAATTGGGTTAAAATTCTCGATTTTAGGTGTTATTATGAATTTTACAAATAAAGTAAGTTTGCATGGGCACATTTTAAATTCAGAATGATTGGTTTTCTACAACAAGAAAAACCAAAATTTAATAAGCCCTTCCTAGTTTTTTCGAACAATTTTGCTTATAATTATTAAAACCTGTAACAAACTAGTTTTTACTGGAATTTGGAACAAATTAATAACTAAAACTGTATTCTATTAATACTTGCCGACTCTCAAACCACTTACAGAATTTCCACGAAAAAAGAATGTAAAAATATTGGTAATTCTAATTTTTAAGGAAATGCAAATTTTTGTAATCCCCAACGTTTATTTGATCAATGTTCGATAATGAGAAAAAAATTGGCAAATTTTTTCATTCTTATACAAATTTATTATATAAAAAAATGATTGTGGGTAAATATTCGAGATATAATATGATTGTGGCTGGTACAAAAAAAAACTTAATTTCCTTATTATTTCTTTTTTTGTTTGCAAATTTAAAATGCTGCAACCATGCTGCTGAGGACAAATCAATTTGAAGAATTGTCATATCCAATCTTGTTTTTTGTATCCCGATTTATTCTGTTATTTAGAAATTTATGAAGCCACATAAAAAATAATGTGTCATATTAACCAATTGTGCACAAAGAAAAACAAATTTATGGAGTCATCGCAACAACACGATTTCGTATATCGCAACGAATTATCGACAGGAAATAAGATAAAGCAAAAATCCTTTCGGAATTTTTCAATAAAAAAAAGTACACATATTGTCTTTTAAGTCACGTTAATTTCTATTTTCGGATTCTCAAACAGATTTGAGGTATCAAGCTAATTCCAAGAGCTTAACAACTATCTCATAAGCATACATTCATGAAAATAAACGTACTCGTAAGATTATTTTGGGTAGCATAATTATATTATCAGAATGTCTTTATTCGTAAAAAATATATACCTAGTGATCTAATTATATTCAAACGTGACCAATACGTTTCGAGAAACATCGACTCTTCCAATTTGATGATCATCAGTACAATTTTTAATTGAATAACAAACAAACGAAAAAACTGAGTGATTTATTAGTCTTTAGATTAATGTAATGAATTTCTTACATTGTTTGATCTACACTTTTATTATTACAAATAAGAAAAATAATATCTATAAAGCAAGAGGTTAAGGGCTATCGCTTGTATTTCAGAGATAACACCATAGGCTGTTTTCACTTCCTACTGTCCGTCCAAAAAGTTTAGGCACTGCGATTTTTGTACAGATTTTCGTGAAAATCTCAGCAGAAAAAAATTCTGAAAATATGAGACAACATGCATGTTGCAGGTGAAGGTTTCACCAATACTGATACAGAGTTTTAAAATTTTCAGATGATTAGCGATTATTTCCGGGCGAGTATAAGGTGAAAAAGCATAATAATCATATTATCATTTCAGAATAGTCAAATTTGAATGGCTGTAAGTCACTGAAAAAAATTATGAATAATCTGCAAAAAATATATGGGTTTCGTTGATCATTTCTGTGCCCAGTAGTGATATTTAGAGTCAGAAATAATTATTTGTTAATAGGTTATTGACAAAAGAGTGTGGAGGTGTCATCTCCGGAACTAAGCAACGTACAGAGATGATTTTCGAAGTAAATTATACATTTTTGGCTTCTGACAATGTTGTGCGTATTACCAATGAGCAAACAGTTGCACTTGAATGTTTAAAAAATTATTTTCTTCTTGGAAAAATACAAAAGGCTTTATAACAATCGAGGCAACCTTATCCCTTTTTTTTGCATCAGGGCTTAGGGACTATGCAACTGTGTGTGTGTGAGAGAGAAGGTTGTGTTGCACGTGTAGCAATAGCGCCAGAAAGGTCCCATGCTGAGAGTGCGGTAGCCTCGATTATCGTTAAGCCTTTTGTATTTTTTCCAAGAAAATAATTTTTTAAACATTCACGTGCAACTTTTTGCTCATTGCTAATACGCCCAACATTGTCAGAAGCGAAAAATATGTAATTTGCTTCAAGAATCATCTCTGTACCTTCCTTAGTTCCGGAGATGACACCTCCCCATTCTTTTGTCAATAACTTATTAACAAATAATTATTTCTGACTAATGAAATAATCTGAAATGATCATATGATTATTATGCTTTTTCACCTTTCACTCGCCCGGAAATAATCGCTAATCATCTGAAAATTTTGAAACTCTGTATCAGTATTGGTGAAACCTTCACCTCCAACATGCATGTTGTCTCATATTTTTAGAATTTTTTTCTGCTGAGATTTTCACGAAAATCTGCACAAAAATCGCGGTGCCTAAACTTTTTGGACGAACAGTATATTTCGTTCAATTCCTAGAAGGTAGGAAAACCCTTAATAAATTTTAATGTTCGACTTTCCTTAGAAAAAACTCGAAGAATAAACAAAATGTTGAGTGAAAATTAGGGTGGTCCAAAAAAATTATTTTGTTGGTATTTTAAAGTATCACTCCATCATTTTGTGTAATTTGGTGAAAAATGTTTGCATCCTTTTTGAGATTAAAAAAAATGTTTATAGGTAGGGCAGGTTGAAAATTCAATAAATCCTTTGATTTTGAAATAAATCGTGTGAACAACACGAAGACTAAAAATTGCATTTTATAAATAAATTCGCCCTCAAATTCGCCAAAACTCACCTCTTAAGACACTATATTGTAATTTTTAAGTATCTTTTCTGAATTTTATGAAAATGAAATGAAAATTGTAAGGCGAAACTACAGAATTTTGACTAATCAAATTTCGACTATGAAAAAAGTTACATTTTTTTCTACGAGTGCAAAAATTATGATGAATTTTTGTATGCAGAGATTGTGACGATAATTAATAAGAAATAAAAAATGAACAAAAATTCATTTTACCAAGTTATATTTTTAAAATTCGCAAACAAGTTATTTGTTATTTTAAATTGCTAAATAAAACTTTTATTTAAAAATTTCTTGTAATTTTTTTAACTGATATGTCATAAGCTTCAAGTGGACAATCTGCCCATTAGTTTTAAAAACTTATAGAAAAATTTTGAATTGGTTTTTTCAGTTCTTTCAAAACCTCTTAAATCCCGAAATTTAATAATTAAAAGCAGAGACCAATTTTCTTAGATTACGATGAAAATAATATGTCGATTCTTCACTTCAAGCTAATGAAGATTCAGTTAAAAAATTTAGAAAAAAAAACAGGTTTCATTCGGCAATTCAAGGGTGTTCTAGGAGTACCTTCAAGTTCAAAATTACTTCATCTTTAACTTGATTTACAAAATTAACAAAAAAGGCCCATTAATTATTGCAACACATTTTAAAAGCAAAACCTAAACATGAATATTAAAAAAATAGTTGAAATCATAATTGTTTATTCGAATGCATTTAATTGCATAATTGTTTTTTTTCTTCTACTTTGGGCAAAAGTCGTAATTTTTAGTTAGTCATTATTCGAAAAAAAGAACAATTTTCTGAATGATATTGAATAAAAACGTGATGTTTTGTGAATTGATAATAATAATAATCAATAATCAATGGGCCTTTTTTGTCAATTTTATCAATCAAGCTAAAGATATTAGCTTAAAATGAAGAATCGACACATTGTTTTCATTGTAATCTAAGAAAATTTGTCTTTGCTTTTAATTACTAAATTTCTGAATTTTAGAGGTTTTTAAAAAACTGAAAAAACCAACTCAAAATTTTTCTATAAGTTTTTAAAACTAATAGACAGATTGTCCACTTGAAGCTTATGATATATCTTTTTTTTTAATTCAAAGAAATTTTTAAATACAAGTTTCATTTAGCATTAAAAAAATAAAATAATTTTTTTTTTTTAATTTGCATTCATTTTTATATTTGCCTTGTTTTTTCTTCTACTTTAGGCAAAAGACGTAATTTTTAGTTAGTCATTTTTCGAAAAAAAAAAAATTTCTTAATGATATTTAATAAAACCGTGATGGATAGAATTGCACAGAATCTTTTCGAAGAATAGAATGAGCTTTCGTAAATTCAAATTGAAAGAAAATTACGACTTTTGCCTAAAGCGGAAGAAAAAAATACAAATATGCAAACAACTACATTTAAAGAGACAATTATGATCTCAACTATTTTCTATTATTTAGGCTTGGGGTTCTCTTCTAAAATTTGTTTGAATAATTAGTGGGCCTTTTTTGTCAATTTTATAAATAAAATTAAAGATTAAGTAATTTTGAACCTAACTGTACATCTAGCACACCCTTAAAAACTCTTTTTTTTTGTTGCGTATATTAAACAAATCGTAACTTGATCAAAAATTAACTTAAGTCAATTTTTTATTATTAATTATAGAAATGAACTCCAAATAAAAAAATTTACCATAATTTTAGCAATTAAACCAAATTTCCAAATTTTACGATTGCAAAAAAATGTGTAGACTTATCCTGAATAGAAAATGCAACTTTTTTCATAGCCGGGATTTTATTGGTTAAAATTCGATAGTTTCGGCCAGCCTTCATTGAAAATAATGTCCTTAGAATAAACAAATTTCTTCTTTTCACCCTCAATAATACATAAAAAATTACATTTTCTTTCTTGAAAACTATCGAGTTTTTACCAGACAAATCCCGAGTATGAAAATAGTTTAATGAAAAAAAAAGATTTTTAAAATTGATAAAGATGGCCTTTTGATTTGCACAACAAATTATGACCTCAACTATTTTTTTGATTATAAAAGTTGCAATAATTAATGGGCCTTTTTTTGTCAATTTTATATGTAAATGAAATTAAATATTAAGTCATTTTTAAATTAACTGTAACGTAGCACAACCTGAAAAAACTAATTTTTTGCCCATATTCAGAAAATCATAACTTGGTCAAAAATTAACGTATGCTAATTTTTTATTTTTTATTACTAATTATCGCCGCAACCTCTACATATATGGAAATAAAAAGCTGCCAATTTTTTATGAATTATAAAATTACTTTTTTAAAACTTTTTATATCACACATACACACACATTTGGATAAAAAGTTTTTAAATCTTTTACGATTCTTTGTAAAATTAAAAGATTTATAGAATTCTTAACGTTTTGGGAAATTTTTCGTTACCAAATGACACAAAGTGAGGGGGTGAGACTTTAAAAAATCAAAACAATAATTTTTGGTTGGACCGCCCTAGTCAAGATATGATGGCAATGATAAATAAGGTACTAACTCAATTAAATTATTATCACGCATGTGCGTGGAATTCCTGGCAACTCGCCTACGCTGATTTGCGATCTTTAGAGAAGGGTGATGAACCAAATTGACCCTGGACGTGTTGACAGTTGCAGTTAATGATTTTCTCTCTTTATTTTATTCGCAATAAATTACCCTATTAATTTTACAAGGTCGTAAAGCATACCTTTAATTATTTCCTACAATAAATTATGTTTCAAGCAGGATTCTCGCTTTTGAAAACACTAATTTGTCAGATCTTTCTTTTGATTCGGGATTAGCAGGTCTGTCAAGATATTTATATTTCGATGAAATGAATAGGAACTAGGAAACCAGAAAACTATAAATTAAAAAAATTTTAAATTTTTTTATTGGAGATTTTACAGACTAAAATGCTCTCAGACAGGGTAAATAGGAGAATAATAGAATACAATTTTTGAAATAAAATTAGTATCGGTACCATATTTAATTTAAAATGAGACGTTCAAATTCCTAACGTTTCAAGTGAAAATATTGCAATTTCAACAAAATAGTTGAATTTTTAACCAAAAAGATGAATTTTCAACCAAAAAAGATTAATTTCGACAAAAAGTGTGATGGTTAATATTTGAATCAAAGAGGCGAATATGTAACAAAATAGTTGAATCTTCAACCTAAAAAGATTATTAATTTTCAACCAAATAGTTGCATTTTGAACCAAAAAACATTACATTTCTACCAAAAGAAATGAATTTTCCAAAAAAAAATATATATATGAATTTTAACAAAAACATTCATTTTCAACCAAGAAGATACATTTTCAATAAAAACAGTTAAATTTTCAGTTGAAAAAATTAATTTTCAATTTTCAATGAAAGAGATGAATTTTCAACTAAAATGATGAATCTTTAACAACAAAAATTAATACAATTAATACAATAAAAATTAATACAAAATAGTTAAATCTTCAGCCAAAACAGCTTATTAATTTTTAAGCAAATCGTAGCATTTTTAATCAGAAGAGATGAATTTTCAATAAAATATATAAATATTTGCCAAAAACATTAATTTCCAACCGAAGCGATAATTTTCTCCCAAAACAGACGAATTTTCAATAAAATACATGAATTTTCCACCAAATAGATGAATTTTTAATCTAACTGATTAATTTTCAACTAAAAAGGATAAATTTCTGCCAAAAAATACGACTTTGAACAAAATAGATCAATTTTCAACCAAAAAAGATTAATTTCGACAAAAAGTGTGATAGTTAATATTTCAACCAAAGAGGCGAATATTTAACAAAATAGTTGAATCTTCAACCTAAATAGATGATTAATTTTCAACCAAATAGTTGCATTTTTAACCAAAAAACATTACATTTCTACCAAAAGAGATGAATTTAAAAAAAAAAAAAAAAATGAATTTCAACAAAAACATTCATTTTCAACCAAGAAGATACATTTTCAATAAAAACAGTTAAAAGTTCAGTTGAAAAAATTAATTTTCAATTTCCAATGAAAGAGATGAATTTTCAACTAAAATGGTGAATCTTCAACAACAACAATTAATACAATACAAATTAATACAAAATAGTTGAATCTTCAGCCAAAACAGATTATTAATTTTTAACCAAATCGTAGCATTTTTAATCAAAAGAGATGAATTTTCAATGAAATATATAAATATTTGCCAAAAACATTAATTTCCAACCAAATCGATCATTTTCTCCCAAAGACGAATTTTCAACAAAATACATGAATTTTGCACCAAATATATGAATTTTTAATCTAACAGAATAATTTTTAACTAAAAAGGATACATTTCTGCCAAAAAATACGACTTTGAACAAAATACATCAATTTTCAACCAAATAGTTCAAGTTTCTACTAAGAAAAGATAAATTTTCAATCAAACATGGAATAGCAACATTTTCAGTTAAAAAATTAATTTTCAACCAAAACAAAACAAAAAACGAATCTTCAAGAAAATAGTTCAATTTTCAACGAAAGAGATGAATTTCCAACTTATAGGATGAATCTTTAACCAAACAAATTAATGTTGTAACAAAATAGTTGAATCCTCAACTAAAACAGATTATTAATTTTCAATCAATAATAGCATTTTTAACCTGAATATATGAATTTTCAATAAAATATATCGACGCCTCCATTCAATGAGTCTATGTGCTAATAGCGCCGCGTTTGAGATTATGCGCATAGGGAATGAATTTTACAACGAAAAATTAATTTTCAACCAAATAGTTAAATTTGTAAACAAATAGCTGAATTTTCAACAACAACAACAAAATTAATTTTCACTCAAAGAGCGGTATGTAAAATCAAATAGTTGCACCTTAAAACAAAAGAAACGAATTTTCAACAAAAAGGTTGAAGTTTTAACCAAATAGTTGAATTTTCAATCAAATTGTCGAAACTTCAATCAAAAAGGTTAAACTGCAACCAAAAACAGTTTAATTTTCAAAGAAACAGTTGAAATCTCAAGCCAAAAAGACGAATTTGTTAGAAAATAGTTAAATTTTCATCAAAAAAGTTAATTTTCGAACAAAAAAATATGACTTTTCAACCAAATAGTTGAATTAAAAAAAATAATAATAATTAAAAGTTCAACCAAATAATTAATTTTCTAACCAAAAAGATGAATTCTGAACCAAAAATATAATAGTAGACTTTTTAACCAAAAAGAATTAACTTTCAACTAGAAATAGTTGGATTTATATATTGGGTTCTATTAGTCCAGTTTGCATTTAAGCAAAAAAAAAAGAAAAAGGGGAAGTTTCTTGTAAATAGGGAAAAAAGAGGAATTCATTCAAAAAGGGAAAAGAGGAGAATAGGGGGAACAGTGCGAAGTCTGATATGGAATAGTATAATACACTATGTCTATGGTATGAAAATAATTTTCATACCATAGACATAGATCACTAAAGATTTCATAAATAGATTAATTAAATTTTCTTTTCTTTTAGATAAAATCTGAAATAAATTACAGCGACTGAAGTAGTATTTTCCTTAAAAAAATCTGACTATAGTGACTTTTTTGATTACTCGTTTTAAATTAGAGTGAAATATTTGATAAAAATGAAGGGCGACCCTCAAAGAATGCAGTCATAACAAGGTTAAAAGATAAGATAATTCACTTTGATCAAACCGATCAGACAGTAGCGAGACAATAATATGTTTTTCAGCCAGAGTTACCTTCAATTGTTTAAATGAGAACAAGACCTTAATTCGAAATGCCGCGGAAGTGTCCTAGAAAAATTTAGAATAGTTTTACAACAAAGTAACTCGAATCAATTATTTGCAGTCTGCTCAAATTTATTAGTTATTTTAATTGTTACATAAATTCCATATTATAAATTATTGTTTATTTTTTGTGTTGATCAGTTTATAGAATTTGAAATTTTTTTTATTAACTTGTCATCGTTTCTGGAAGAGACAAAATCCCAGTCATAAATTATACTAATACTGCAACTCATTTTGTTTATGAGGCTTATAGGCTTAGAGTCTTAGACCTCACTGTTGGTGAAGGCTACGAGACAGCCAGACAAAAGATAAGCCTGATCTGGTCTTTAAAGATTCATGGGATTTTCCACAACTGCAGGCGACTGCATGCAAAAAGAATGAAAATACCTGTATCGTTAGGTAGGCAGTATTTGTGATACGCAACTGAATGATAATAAAAATAAATAAATACACTACAGGCAGAAATAATCTACGCCTGTTTTTAAAGATGACTGAAAAATCCCGAAAAATAAATATCCCGAATTATAAAATATCTGATACTGCAAAGTTCCCGACACTAGAAAATTATCGAATTTAAATAATTAATGTTTTTCTAATAAATCATATTTACAAGAGCAATAATTACAAAAAAATACTATGCAGACTTTAAAAAAAAATACATTGAAGACTTTTTTCTCAATTATTGATATTTTAAATTTAAACAATAATTTAAGAGATACATTGTACAATAAATTTTTGTTTCTTTTATCAAAATATTTCATTATTATATTTTTAATAAATAAATGATATTGATTTAAAAAACCATTGTTTAAATTGTTTAAATTCTGGAATTTTTTAGTGTCGGGAAATCTGACAGTGTTAGATATTTTATGATTTGGTAATTTTCTGTCGAGAATTTTATTATTCGGAAATTTTCAAATTCGCTAATGTTATAAACTGTTAGGGAATTTTATTATTCGTGAATTTTTAAATTTAAAATTCAGGATTTTTATATTTCGGCAATTTTATAATTTCGGAAAATTTCTATTTTGAATATTTTCTTTTTCGGGAATTTTATTATTCGGAAATTGCATAATTCGGAAATTTTATAATTCGGGAATTTTATTATTCGGACATTTCAAATTCGTTAATATTATAAACTGTTCGAGAATTTTATTATTCGTGAATTTTTAAATTTCAAATTCAAGATTTTTATATTTCGGCAACCTCATAATTTCGGGCATTTTCTCGGGAATTTTCTATTTTAAATATTGGTTAAAGAGCCTTAATTTTTATGAAAATACTACTAAATTTTTCCCCCGTAATCTCAATTTCATTAAAAGATATTGCGAAAGTCGTCCAATTTCGACATTTTCGAAAAACTGGAATATAACTCTGGAAATAATTAACATTTTTTAAAGTTCTTGTACTCATTTCAAAGGTAAGTCTTAATGGTATTTTTTAAATTGTTAAGTTATTGCTGAAATTTCCCCCCTAAATTCTGCCCTAGGGTCAAACTTGGTGCAAAAATCGCAATATTTCAAAAAATGTAGAAATACTTACAAACAATTTTTAAAGATTAAAAATTAAATTAAATTAAATTACTTATCAAATTTTGGTAAATTTTAGAATTAAAATAAAATTAAATTAAATAAAACAAATCTTACTATTTTAATTTGTTTCAATCATACTATGGAGATTTACCTCTAAAATGATACGAAGAATTTTGAAAAATGGTAAATATTTCCAGAGTTATTCCAATTTTTGGAAAACATCGAAATTTGACGTTCTTTTTTGGAATATTTGTTTATTAAATTGACATTTTGCCTTCAACATGCACTTATTAGATGCAAATTTTTTAGCACCTTTCGTGCGATTATGAGGGGGAAATAATCGTGTTAATATTATAAAAAAGGCACTTTAGCCCGGTTTTCTCCAGGGCAATTTTTAATTTTTCCGGACTAATTTAAGACTTCAAAAGATTTAAATGATTTCAAACGATTTTGAAAGAATTCAAGAAATTCTTTTATTCCCTGTCCAAACTCAGACAGTCATAATTCCTTTAGAAAATTCTCTATACCTAGTCTCAATTACATTTATTTAAAAAATTCCGTTTCAAGTCAGAATTATATTTACTTACAAAATTTTCTATTACATAATTCAGAAATATAGTAACTTCCTTCTTCCAAAATTTGGAAGAGGGAAGGTTCAAACTGTGACGAATTCCGTCTTCGAATGAGGATTGTTTTTTTAAGTTCGCTTTTTTTTAATCAGAATTAAAATTCTGCTCAAAAATTCCCCTTCCATGTCAAAAGTTCCCTTTTTTAAGTCAAATGATAATTCTTTATATGGATTCTCCCTGTCCTACAGTGAACATTATAATTCTTAACGAAAATTATTGTTCTAAATTAAATCTATCTTGAAAATTATAAGTCTTTACGGAAATTGCCAGTTCTATCTCAGAATTATAATTCTTTTGGAAAAATCCCTATTCTAACTGAAAATTATGATTTTTTCACAAATTCCCTGTACCAACTCAGAATTAAAGCGGGTCAAGCTAAGCGGTACTAAGTCCAATCAACATAATTTTACAATCGATTGAGTAAATTATTTTTTTTTTGTGTTGGTGGATGGATCAGTTTAAGAACCATTTTATTAAAAAAATAGACGGCGCTGCATATGCATGTAATAATAATAAAATGAAAATGTCCATGGACTTATACATATTTTTATTTATTTCATTAACAAATAAGACTATTTGCCAGAAAAAAATGCATAGTATTAGCGAAACATTTTTTAATTTTGATAACAATATCTCCATTTCCTAAATACTTGTAAAAATCCTATTATCACCGTCAAAGTGTTGAAAAAATTTAATATTTTAGTATAATTCATTCAGTTATTTTGAATTCGTTGAAATTCAATAATATTTGAATACATTTGAATACTCAATTTCGGGATAAAAATTTTGAAACCTTAATTTTTTCACTGAACAGGTGTAAAAAAGCGAGAAAGTATGATTAAAAAAAAACTCAATTTCTTCAAAAAGTGGACTTAGCATCGTTTAGCTTTCCATGGTTTAATTAGAGTATTAAAATATTATAGGGAACCTCTTTTAATTTGCATATTAGTATATTCGAGAGAATAATCCCGGTCACTGAATCAAATTCTAGGTAATTTCCTGGTTTTCCCGAATTCGCAGGCAGGTAGACACCCTGGTTTTCCCATAAACTTCCATTAAATAGGACCAATCGATTTTTGGGTTGGGGCAGTTGAGAAATAATGCCCCATTTACACAGTGGTGTCCTTCAGGTACAAAAGGATAGCTGGCAAATCTTTTCATAAATGCTACCTATTGTTTCGAAATCGTTCAGAATTCATCGAATATGGTAATGGCCTTGATTTTATTACGTTTATTATCTTCCGGGCAATTCATAAATTGCACCCTCCATTAAAGTAATCACACCTATTACTCGAAATTAGTCTACTTTCAAAATTTAAACGTCAATTTACAGAACCGCAGTGCAGTAAGTTATTTCCTGAGATGAAGTTAAAGTACTGATTTTAAATGTAAAGGAAAAGAGAGTTTAGAAGTGAAGCAAGAAAAAATGTAAGAATTGTACAAATGCAAATAGTTTAAGTACGTACAGTCAAGTAATAAAATTTACCAGACTGGCTGATGCCATTTCAGTTGATTTCTTATCTCCTTGAATTCCGCGCATTCTTCGCCTTTCCTTCTAATAATACTTGTTCAGCTGGAAATATTTGCTTTGCGCGAGAATAAAACTTCCAATCACTCAAAACCTCTTATCGCTTGTTTTAAAGATAGAAAAAAATAAGTGTCGATTTAGGAAAGATCAAATCTTCCACATTATTGAACGAACTTTGGGTGTTTTAATCATTACTCAATATTTATCAGTTCACCCAGAGAAAAGTTCTCTTTTCATTTAAGAAATCGTTTCTTTCAACTTTTCTGCTTTAATTCAAAGTAAAAGTTTGTTTTATTTTAAATGATGATGTTTTTCTTCTTCTTTGAGTTTAACAAATTATTTGTTTGATACTATTTCTTTGATCTGAATAAACATTCTTTTGATTAAAATAGAGAAAGAAGATTTTTTTAACTTATGAATAAAAATACAGTTAAAACCTAACCAACCAGACCTTACTTTCATGTAAAATTGATACTGTTACACAATCGATTTTATCCCTACTGTAAGATTTGTATTTAACACTTGAATCTTTTGTTTATAGCCACCATTCCCTTAAAAAGATCAATGTATTCATAACAATCCGTTGATTTAATGACAAGTAGTTAAAATCACAAAACTTGTAAATTATAATTTGCAAATAAAAATATATATAAAAATATAAAATATAGAATTGCGTTACTCTTACTTCAAATTTACATTTCACTAACTCCTGTGGAAAGTTTGAGCATCTGAAATTAATTATTGATTTAATTTTCCGTATTTCAGTACGACTACGCACTTAAATGATATGAATCCTAAAGTTTATTGCCATTTATTTGAATACAAATTTTTAAAAAATCAAGGAAACATTGCAAAATTAACTTCAAGGTAACGCGTTTTTTTCAATAAAAATTATTCTCAATATGAAAGAGTAACGGTGCTGTGTTATTGTGACCAATAATAAAAAAACACTGTATACCAATTGGAAAATTATATTTTTATCTTGTTATTCCCAAAAGTGGACATAGGTATACAATTAATACAACAAGTATATTTAAGTTCATTATTTCGTTAAACCAAATAATATATGGTAATTACCAACGCAAACAAATTTGACTTTAATGATCATAAATTTTTGATTGAATTTTGCAAAATATTCTTTCATTAAAAAAAAAAGATTTTTGTAAAAGCAACAAACGCTTCCCTTATTTCGAATAACAACAGGTAACCGAGACATTTCTTTAAATTAAAGAAACTTTTCTTTGACCGTCTAGCAATGTACACATTTCTTTGATCAAAGAAATTTTGTTGGAATCGAAGAAACTTTTTTTTTGGGTTTACCTTAGCATAGGGTAACTGTTATGCACCTTATGAATTTGAAATGATTTTTTCGTTTCGTGTTTTTTTTATAAGTCGAGATTTGAACTGGGATTTTTTAAATCGTTAAAATATCTTATAGATTATATGTTTTTGTAAGGTATCCCGACAGACTCATTAAAAAAATTGAAGTTGGTAATTTGTTGGTCTTACCACAAAGTTGAAGAAGCTTAAGAATAACAACAGGAACTTACCTGAAACAAAAAAAAAGAATTCATTAAAAAATTTGTAGATAACAAAAAAAATTTCCCAAAATTAACAAAAAATAATTTCAGAATTTCCTGTAGATCCACCTTTCGACGATTGACGCAAATTAATTATCTAGCGGATATGACACATGAAGACCTTGAAATAGTTAATGCGTGTGCAAGGTCGGACGAAATTCTATAATATTTCTTTTTTGCCATAAAGAATCAGCGTGGTAGTATAATAATCAGAGGTGAAACACGTGAATAAGTACACGTTAAGCCGGATGATCACGTACGGGATAGGTCATCACTCGCATATGTTTGTGCATACAAAGGATGACATAATGATTTATCATCAGCTCCAACATACTTTCCAGACTGGTCGAGTTTATATCTAATTGTCATCGTTATACCATAAAAGGATTCGGTCGGGTGTCCGTCTGTCCATCGTACTTTTTTCCAAGGGGAAGTCAGGGGAACTCCTAACTCACAACTTTGAACTCCTAACTCACAAATCCTAACCAACAACTCGTAACTCATAACGCATAACTCACAACTCATAACTCTTAAATCACAACTCCTAACTCATAACTCCTAAATCACATCGCCTAGCTCACAACTCCTAACTCACAACTTCTAACATAAAACTCCTAACTCACAACTCGCAACTTAGGGAAGGAAAGGGTGCGGAACTATTAAGACTAATTTATTTTCTACCAAAAAAGACTAATTTTCAACATAATACATGAATTTTCAAACAAATAGTTGAATTTTCAACTAAAAAGATAAATTTTCAAACAAATATGGAAAAGTTAAATTTTCAGTAAAAAAATTAATGTTCACAAAAAAAAGCGATTTTTCAATAAAACAGCCAAATTTTCGACCAACAAAGAGACGAATTTTGAACTATAAAAGGATAAATCTGCAACCAAACAAATGGATTTTTAACAAAGTATTTCAACTTTTAAACAAACAAAAATATGTTC
>CAKNYM010050913.1:273652-284122 GCA_932195095.1 Andricus curvator
ACACTTTCAACCAACAACATCAATTTTCAAATAAAATTTTGAATCTTTAACTAGAAAATGATTTTTTAACAAAGTAGTTCAACCTTCAAGCAAGTAATTAAGCTTTTAACTAGAAAAGATGAACTCTCAACAAATAATGCAATAGTAGATATTTCGAACAAACAAGATTTTAATTTTAAATAATAAACAGTTGAATTCAACCAAAAAATATGAATTTTACAACGAAATAGTTGAATCCTCAATCAAAGAAGATTAATATTTAACCAAACAGTTGTATTTTTACAGAAGAATATGAAATTTCTACCAAATAATAAAATTTGTAACTAAAAATATAATCGTCAGGGCAACTGAAAAAAAGGAATATAAATGCAAGAAAAATAAATTACTAACATCAAATATTAATATTAACTAGCTTTCAAGAAGCTTTAATGGGAAAACTTATATTCTTTCACGAAGATATTTTCATTTGTGTCATTGGTTTATACTATTTATTATTAATAGTAATAATAGTAAGGATAAATGCTGATGTACTATTAAAACAATTAGAAAAAAGCCCTTACTCAAGTAAAAAAATTTAAATTTGTATATTCATTAATTATAATTTAATAAATTGTTAACACAATTTTTTATAAAGATATAATTTTTAGACGTATAAGCCGTTACTAATTACAAATATAATAAAAAAATATAAGGAATTTCAGGCAAGAAATCAGTGTTTTCAATATTTGCGGACTATACTGAGGTATTTGTTTTTAAAAATTGTTTATAAAAGTTAAATCATACATTCAATTAACTATTTATATTTCTTAAGTATATATGCATTAATGCTGGTCATGAGCGAGTTTGTTTAACCAATTCTCTCACAGATAAAATATATTTTTTAAATTGCTATAATTTTGTCACTATATTTGTTTATATATTGTAACACAAAAATTAAATAAAAAAATCTAGGAGTTTGACGACCTTAGAATTTTAATTCTCAGGATTTCTGAAAAAAAAACTTAAAAATCCGTCAAGAAATTGAGTCTGTTGTTAAATTCTCCCTCGGACGAGTGCGACATCCACAAGAAAAAACGTTTTTTTTTTAAACAATTGTACCTTATTCGTTTATTGCAGACGTGTCGAACTTAGTAATCCTCATTATCACAAAAATTTATCTTAATTATAAGTTATTACATACTTATATCAATGACGTAATGGATTCTTTTCCGAAACACGTGCTTAATTCATCAGTTATATCGCAGATAAGTCTAGTTATTGTTAAAACAAGAGATTATGACAATTATCGTATGACTTGGACAAAATATTTAATACATGGAAGTTTTCGAGTAAATTCGATAATAATTATCGAATATTCAATAGTGCATGTATTGCACCACTGATAATTAAAAATTAATATAAGTAAATGGAAATGATGTGATGATGTGAACAATTACAATTAACTTTAAGTTTGGATATTTGCCACAATATAAACATTCTGAGCAATGTACTTGTTGAAATTCTAAGCTTCAAAAATCAACAATTCACAAATTTGCAAGGCTAAAAAATATGTAATGCATCGAAAGTTTAAAAGAAAATTCAACAATTGCACCACTAACGATTGAAAATTCAAATAAATAAACATAAAAATATTTAATTTACCGAAAGTTTTTAAAACTGAAAAATTTTGATTTAAAAGTGGTTGAAATTAAACAAGTAATAAAAATAAAACAATACGAAACTTGCGAACCACCAAAAAATTAAACAATTAACAATTTAAGGAGATCAAATTTTTTAAATTAAAATATTTTTACGATTTGAAATCAAACATTTTTTAAATAATAGTAATTATGTGAACATTTACAATCAATTTTAAGTTTGGATGTTTGCTACATAATAATTCATAAATACAAATTTGTAAGCCTTAACAAATATTTAGTACGTCGAAAGTTTTAAAGAACATTCGAGAATTCCACCACTGATAATTAAAAAATAAAATAAATAAATGCGTAATTTTAAAAAGAGAGCCCTACAAATTTTTTAAATTTAAAATTTAAAAACTTTTTATTTAATAGGGGTCGAAATTTAACAAGTAATTAAAATAAAACAATACGAATATTTTAAGCACCGAAAAATTAAAGAATTCTAAATTTAAAGCGATTCACATTTTTTAAATTGAAAATTAAAACATTTCTATGATTTTAAATAAACAATTTTGTGAATTATAATAGTTATGATGTCAACATTTACAATTAATGTTAAGGTTTGAGTTTTTAACCATTCACAAATATATTAGCCTAAAAAAAATTTAATACATCGAAAGTTTTAAAGAAAATTCGAGAATAGCACCAACGATAATTAAAAATTCAATAAATAAGCGAGCAATTTTAAAGGGAGAGCCTTAACAATTTTTTTAACTGGAAATTTTAATAGCGAAAAGCAGGAAACTTTTGATTTAACACTGGTCAAAATTAAACAAGTAATAAAAATAAAACAATACGAAGCTTATAAGCCCCCTAAAATTAAATAATTACAAATTTGAAGCGATTACAAATTTTTTAATTAGAAGATTTCTACGATTTAAAATGAAATTTTTTTAAAATTATAATAGTGATCATCTGAAAAATTACAATTAGTTTTAGGTTTGGATGTTTGATACATTATAATTCACAAAGTGTAAGCCTAAAAAAATATTTAATACGTCGAAAGTTTTAAAGAAAATTCAATAATTCCTCCATTGACCATTAAAAATTCAAATAAATGAACAAGTAATTTAAAAAAGAAAGCATTAACAATTTTTTTTAATTTAGAAGCTGTCGAAATTAAACAAGTAATACAAATAAAACCATACGAAACTTGTTAGCCTGTAAATTAAACAGTTACAAGTTAAATGTGATCCAAATATTTAAAAATAAAACATTCCTCTCATTTTAAGTCAACATTTTCTTAAATTATAATAGTGATGATGTGAACAATTTTAATTAATTTTCAGTTTGGCCGTTTGAAACTTTAGAAACAATTTTAATAATGTAGTTGTTAAAATGTTAAGTTTTAAAAATTCATTTTGTAAGCCTACAAAAATGAATAATTTCACGTTTTAGACGTGAAAAATGAGACATTTCAAAATTGACCATTTAAATTTGAAAGTTCTCGGAATTCAATAATTGAGATAAAAATTACAAAATCGTAATTAGCGTTATATGTTCTTAATTGTACAATTTTTTATTTCAAAACGTTTGTCATTGAAATATTTTGAATAGAAGGTTCATTACTGTATAATTTTAAATGACAGCGTTAAAAGTCGATCGATTTCTAATTTTATTTGCAGGTAAAATTGAATAATTTCGAGATTCAAGCGTTCCTATTTAAACATTTAAAAACTTTCAGGTCCTAAATACAAAACGACTACAAATTTAAAGCATTTAAAATCAAGAGAATCACAATTTCAAACGCAATTCATTCGAATTTAAGTTTCAAAGAATAGAAAAATTTTAGATTTCAGATTAAAACAATATTCAACAAGTACTCAGAAAAAAGACTTAATTTTGCTCCGCCTTAAATTGAGTCTATTTTTTGGTTTAAAGCTACATTTAAACACATTTTTTCGTTTAAAATAAAATCCTCTGTCTTAGAACAAAAATTTTTCCTTCGTAAACATCGTTTTAAAAACTGAGAAATAGTTTTTTCTGCAGATAATTATTGTCGTTATTATGTAAAGAAATTAAAAAATGATTAAAGTTAAAGGTAATTAAGGAGCAATTTAGATAGCGGAAATGCGCTTAAGAATAAGTAAAAAAATATCTTTAATTGGATATTAAGTTTGACCTTTTAGTTATGGGAAAAGAGGAGAATTTTAATAACGAGACATTTTATGAGAACGTATCAGAGATAACCTGAACCCTGAAGGTGTTTTACAACGGTTACAAGGATGATGTTATCGTTATCCTTATAAATAATGCATAATATCGAATAGGCGCCTAATCTCGCACGATCACAGGATAAATCTCGACAATTTCTCTTTATATTTTCGTATCATTGATTCTAATTCCTTCTTGTTTGAATACTTTTAAGTTTATCGAACCTTTTAATCCTTTAATTATTTCTGACATAATTACAGTACAAGTATACAACTAATTAGTCTTGTTAATAAATAATTCATTTGACGAGAAAATCGACGGAAATCTTTCGTAACAATGATTACTACTCGTTAGGGAGATGTTTTCCTCATATTATCTCGTTTTATTTCCTGAATTCATTTAATACTCTTGGTAAAAATGTTACTCTTCTTGCCAATTTTGTTTAGCATAAGTAAAAAAGATTTAAATAGATCCTATCTAAAAATATATTCAAATTTAAAATGATTCTTAAATAATAAAGGCAACAATTCTGTTCATAATTTTTGACAAAAAAAAAAAGACAAATGGATTCTAGTCATAACCCCTGGGCCATATTAAACGAGGTTATATGTGTTTATATGTTAACAAGGATTGAGAATTTTCTCCACTAAACAATTTAGTAGGTCAAAATTTCTAAAGCAGTAGTTTTATTTGATGATACAGTTTATTTCTGAATGTTTCCAAACATTGTTGATAAAAGAAAAACTTTTAATTGAAAATGTTTTTTAATATTGGGAAACAATTCTGTTCTTAACATTTTGCTACCACACACTATAATTTGTACATTTTTTCACCTTCGAAGAGATGAGAAAAATGAAATTATAGACAAAAACTTAGAAAATCTTAATTTACGAAGAGCAGACATTGTCGGTACCAGAACAAAAAAATTACCGGCACCGACAATGAGATTTCTGAGACAATTTTTAATGATTAATGTTTTATTTAAAGAGATTAATTTTAAGCTTTGAAGATATTAAAACATGTCGAAAAGAGTCTGAAAGATTTTTAGACCATTTTTTTAATTTTTACAGGATTTGAAAAAATGATAGGAAGACTTTGATTTATTTCAAAACATGTTTCAAAACTTTAGAACTTTTGAAAAGATTCAAAAATAATCTTTCTTTTAAAAAGATTTCAAAAATTGTTAAGCAAAATGTAGATTTTCGAAAGATTCCAGGTAAAATTTAAATTGCTTTTTACTTTTGAAAAATTAATTTTTAAAAAATATTTAAAAATATTTTAAAACATTTCAAATGATTTCCTCAAATTTGGAAAGAGGTAAGAAAACTTTCGAAAAAATTGGAATAAATTTAAGAGATATTTAAAAGTTTTGAAAACATACCAAAATAATTTTAAACTTAAAAACATTTCAACAAATTTAAAATAAAATATAGATTTTTCAAGATTTCGAACAAACAATTTATAAGCCAGAAAATTAGAAAAGTTTTTTTATTGTACAAAATTTATTTCAAGAAAACATTTAAAAAGATTTCAAAACATTTCAAAAAGATTTCTAAAATTTTCAAAAAAGAATATGAAAGATTTTAAGGCCATTTTTTTAATGTTGCGGAAATTTTTCAAAATTTTTGGAAAAATTTGAATCACTTTAAAAGACATTTAGAAATTTGGAAAAAAATTAAATTTGAAAAGACGTCATAAAACATAAAACAAAATTGAGATTTTTTAAGGATTTCAAAATGAAATTTTGAAGTTTTTAAAGATTTTGAATGTTTTGAAGATAAAAAAAATTCTTAAGATTCCTGGGAATCTAAAATTTAAACAAAATTTATAACATTACAAAATATTTCCGAAAATGTCAAAAACGAATCCGGAAGTTTTTTAGACACTTTTAGGAATAATTCGAGTTAGTTTAAAAGATATTTAGAAATTTTATCATTTTTGAAATGATTAAAAATATTTTTAAACTTTGAAAGATTTCCGGAAATTTATAAAATATTTAAAAAAATTTTCGAACTTCAAAAAGTATTAAATATATTTTAAACTAACTCAAATTTTTCCTAAAGTGTGGAAGAATCCTGTAAACTAAACAAAAAATTTCTCAGAAATTTTCTAGATACTCTTTCGACATACCTCGAAATTTCGAAATTCTTTTTGAATTTTCTCGAGAAACCGAAGAAAATTATATTTATATAACCTTAAGGCAAATAAAAAAAAAAGTTTTTCCAAATTTTTATTTGGCCACGGGAACGGGTTCCGAAATTTTGGTACGAATAGCTGCATTTTTTCGGTACGTTCAGACACTTCCTTTTTATTTTCTATTCAAAATTATTTTTTCCCTCGTTTTTTCCCTTCAAATTATAATTTGCCTAAATACTTTTTTTTTAGACTGAAGAAGTTTTTTTTGGTCGAAAATTCGACTTTTTGGATGAATTTAACTCTTTTTGATTCAAAATTAAAATCTTTTTTTACTTCTAATATCAACTATTGTAACTAGGTTAAAAGTTGAACTTCTTTATTAAAAAGTCATTTTTTTTAGTTGAAGATTTATCATTTCAGTTACAAATTCGTATTTTTTATCAGAAACTTAATCTTCTTGCTAGCAAATTCATATATTTGGTTGAAAATTCAAGTATTTGATTGAAAATTACCTTTTTCGTTGTAAGTTCATATTTTCGGGTAAAAAAAGTAAAGTGTTTTGTAGAAAATTTGTCTTTTTTCAATAAATTCAACTGTTTTTTTTAATTAAAATAAAAAAAATTTCGGATTAAAGTATCAAATATAAAATTTTCGTTGAAAGTTCATCTTTTTTCGTTGAAAATTCAAAAGGTTGGTTTAGGATTACCTTTTTTGTTGACATTTTTATTTGACATATTTGAAATTTTCAAAAATCTTTTTGAGTTTTCTCAAGAATCTTAGAAAAATTATATGTATACAACCTTAAAACAAATAAATTAACAGTCACTCGGAATTTTTATTTTTTATTACAAATTATTTTTCCACTCAAACCGCAAAACGACTACAAAAAGCTATTTATAAAAAAAAAAGAGACGTGAGAGTAATAATTTAAGATTTTTATAGTACAGTTATAATAGGAGTAAAAAAGTTGAATCATAGTCTGAATATGCGAATGAGAAATCAGAATCAAGAATAGAACTATAAATAATACTTCAAAGTTAAGTCTGATATCAAATAGTGGGTGCAAATAGATTGAGAGCGCCAGGTTTAAAGTCTCTATATGATACTGAATTCTATTTTACCGATTTTTCTGGCCGTCTGACTTTAAAGAGTATTTTTGGTTTCGCCAAATTTGTTATACATGGTTGACTTTACAATTATTATAAAGTCAACCATTCAATACATATGGAGAATATTTATTATTAAACATAAATATACGCACATGAAGTGAGTGTGTTAAAAGTCAATATCCGACTCAAAATGAGCCTTGCTTTTTTCTAGGAGATTAGCTAAAATGTCCGAAAAGGCCATTATTTCAAATGCAATTAAAAGAAACTAAACTGGTATAATTTCTTAATAAAAGCGTTAAAAATTGAACAATTTGAAATTAAATTTTTTTTAATCAGTAGCTTTCAAAATTGAAAAATTTCAGACTAAAATTTGTAAGATTGGATAATTTCATTAGAAAGAAGTTGAAATTTCATAACATCTGATTAAGGTGTTAAAAATTTTAAATTTGATTTTGAATTGAAGAATCTAGAAATTGTATGATTTCAGAATCGATTAAAATCTAACAATATGAAATTCAAAAATAAATTGAACGTTTCAAGTGAAAGCTTTCCAAATTCTGGCATTTCGAAATATGAAATTGAACAATTATAATTTAACATTCAAACTGACTAACAAATTTTTCTTATATTACAAAATAAATTTAACGTCACTTTCACCGTTAAAAATGCAAAAATTTTCAATTATAAACTTTCAAAATTGAACTATTCTTAAACAAAGTTCAAAATGAAGTAATTTTAAATGGGAAACATTGAAAATGAAAAAAATTCTACTACGGAACGTTGGAAATTAAGCGAATTCTAACTTCATTTAACAATGACAAAATGCTTAATTACCAAGACTTGTGATATTAAAACTTTTTATACTTAAATGCTTAAAATTTTGATTCTTTTAAGTAAATTTAAATTATTTGAAAATCAACAATTTTCAAATTGTTGATTATACATTTCAAAATTTATTTTATTTTCATTATTTATTTATTTCAATTTTAATTGTTATATTAAAACGGATAAAAGTGAAAAATTAAACATTCAGCGTTCAACATGAAAATTCAGAACTTTAAAATTGTATTCATTCAAAATCAAAGAAGTGAATCAATTACAGACATATCAATTATTTCAGACATCTCCCTTTTTTATCTCAATTGATTTTAAACAACACAATTTTTAACTTTTTATTTCAAATTGTTTACTTATTATTAACACTTCATTTAGAGTTATTATTCCTTTTTGAAATCTTCCAAGAAAATATTTTTCAATTCAAAATAATTCATTTTGTAAAATCTTCAACTCAAAATCCGACAATTTTTAGATATTACATATTAAAAATTAAACAAAAAAGAATACAAAACCAGATCGACATGATTCCAAGTTTCAAAATTGCACAATTGTAAGCATTTCAATTCGAAGTTGTTGTTTTTAAACTTGAGTTTGAACTGTTCAATATTTTGGAACATTTTCAAATAAAAAATAATTCAAATTTCAATAGCTAGCTATAAAATATTCTCTTTTTTAGGGCTTTGATTTGACAATTTATTTTCTTAATTATAACAATGAAATGAAAATTGTGCCATATTCTACGATTTCGAGAATATAAAAACCCAGACAATTTTTTACGTTTAAAATTGAAGCAAAACAATTTAGAATACTTAAATCTAAAATTATTAAATTTAAAAATGACTAATATTGAAAGTTAGAAAGTTAGGAAACATTTTTCCAGGCCATTAAAGATGCTTACTCAGAAAAATGATTCTTTGATTTAAAGACAAATATTAACTGGCTCTCAGTTAAAGAAAAGTTTGATATAAAGAAATTTCTTTTGATTCAAAGAAATGGTTTTTGTCCCAATGACAATTTTTCTTTAATTTTGAATGATTTCCTTCACATTTAAGTTATTTTTTGCTGAATGAACAAAATTATGTTAAAGAAACGGTTTCTTCATTTTGAAAAAAATATTTTTTTGATCGTACGTCAATAGAAAGAGCATGAAGAACCTTATCATAACTGTAGCAAAAGAACACTTTTTAAATTGATATTAAAAGAGTTATAAATCATTGAAAAAGTCAGTATAATATGCTCAAAATTGACTGAATGCTTATTTTCGTGATTAAATAACAAATTGTTGATTATTCAACGTGAAGGTATTTAAAGAAAACAAAACTACGATTTTCTTTCAGTAAAAAAAAACTTCAGTTTCAAGACTTGAAAAATTTAACTGTTTTACAATTTCGCATTTAAAACTACACTAGAACTTGGATTTAAGGCCGGTTTCGGGCATGGCTTGCAGTGGCCTTCAACACAAATCCAGATAATCCAAACGTAAACAGCCAGGGCCGCATAACCATTTCTGTTGGATTTGGACGCAGCTAACAGCTGACGCAACTAACGCCCTGAGGGTACTGCCCTCATACTGTTTGTCACGCATGACTGTGCACCGCATCTCTCTCGGTCCCGCGGAGCCACTCTTCACGAAACTACCGAGGACATGAATCCTCGGAACGTCGTAAATTCGGACTTCTTAAATCCAAGTTTCAGTGTATGATTTATAAATTGAAATTATAGAAATTATCGACTTTGTGAGGCTCTTCACTTGGGGTGATCGATAGAGGGATTGATCAGCAGCCTGGGTCGGAGCAGTGTTGCGAAACGAACGTGTTATTTAAATAAATAACACGAGAATTCTAGATCAATCTGAAAAATCAATACCTCCTTCCTCACATTACTCCCCTCCTCACCGAGTGAGTCACGCCTACCCCGAAAGGGAAATGGCTTAATGGTATAATAATAAAAAAAAAGATGATAAATATGATTAATAAGTATCATATCATGCAGTATAAAGTTACATTCAAAGTTACTGGAAAGATCTGCTTACCAAGAAATGTGTCTTCTGTCCAAAAAATATCAGTATCATTTTCAGTGTTCAAAATTGAAGAATTTGAAATATTGTAAACCATTAAAGTTTAATTATTCTAAATTCTTTGAATTGATAGAAAACACTGGAAGAAAATATTTTCACTCGAAAAACTGATTCGAATAGTATCTATTTTCGAAAACAGAGAGCGATTATTATATTTCGAGCAGTGATGCGTCGTTCACACGTAGCGCATTTGGCAGGGGCTGTGATGCTGCGAAAATTTCTCGGAAAATCGGGAGAAAGGCCACGAACTTTGAGTTTTTGGCAATTTGCCGATATTTTGACTTTCGTCTGCTTCTAGAAATCCCAGACGGGTCTACCGCGATTTTTCAAATGAAACTTTTTCACTTGCGAAAAAGAAACTATTGGGAGTATTTTTATTTTCGAAGAAAAATTGATATCACGAGTTCAGAATATCATGTGAATAGTTTCTATTATACCATTAAGCCATTTCCCTTTCGGGGTAGGCGTGACTTGC
>CAKNYM010050913.1:284522-300646 GCA_932195095.1 Andricus curvator
CTCACAAAATTGTTATGTATGGTTCTCCACTTGGGCCCATTAGTATCTATAATTATCATTTATGTGAAATAAAAGGAAGTTTAATATATATTACTATGATTGAAATTATTTTAAAGAAATTAACAATCTGAAACTAAGATTCGCGGTAAGTGATCGCCGCCAGGTAAAAAAAGGGAGTGTCTACACGTTCCAAAAAAATCCGGCTATTCGTACTGAAATTTCGGTACAAATAGGCGCTTTTCCAGCTCCTCCATTTTGCACCGAAAAAATCCGGCTATCTGTACCAAAATTTTGGTACACGTAGCCACGGTCTAAAAAAAACGCAATTATATTTTCTCGAACTAACGTTTGATGCCCAAAATTAGATTTTTTTAGCAGTTCAGTCGATCTGTAGCCTAAACTATTCAAAATTTTAAGTTATTAATTATTTTTCAAGATTTTGCACTTTTTATTGGAAAAATTTAAATTTTAGCAAATTAATCGACCTGAATCTTACACTATTGAACCGATTTGATTAATTATTATTTTTTAAAGATTTTGTGCTTTCAAATAAAAAAATATATGTTTTAGTAATTTAGACGACCTAGAGTAAATTCATGAAATTTTGATTGAATTCTTATATCTAGAAATATTACACTTTTTATTTATAATATCAATATCAATACTAATTATATGCATTATATTGTTTTGAGCACTAAATATTCTTATTACTTTAAAAACAAGTATTTCATTTGATAAAAATTTTGATTAAAAAAGAAGTAAAATCTCACCAAAAACATATCTGCGACACAAAAATTTCCGTCAAATAAAAAGTTATCAGTACAATCAACGCAGTTTGCGAAATCAATGTTTGCCGAGTGATTCTAAAAGGAATCTGAATTAAAAAATTTTTTAGACTGATAAAATTACAGAATTTGGAAAATATGTGTTAAAAGAGGTAAAAATGAAAACTTGGCGAGATTTTAAATGTATTGGCAAACTTTAATTTCAAAAACTATGTTGATTGTAGATAATTTTTTACTTGGCGGAATTTTTTTGCATCGTAGATGTCTTTGGTGAGATAGTTATATTTCAAAAGAATGTAAACGTAAATAGGTTGTATTTTACATTTTAAAAGCCTAAACTTCGATTTTTTAAATATTTGAAGCATTTAAAGTAGTTTAACTACAAATTTTAAAATTTTTTATATTTCATTTTTTGATTAGTTGAATACTGAATGCTTTAAATCAGAAATTGTATAACTTCTATAGTCTTCAATATTTCTTAATGTTTCAATTTCGTCCGCTTCTCATTCGATCACTGGAGTTAAGCAGCGCTTGGCTGGCTAGTACTCGGATGGGAGCCGTCGTACTAGATGGGATGGGTGATCCTATCAGCATTTAAACGGCACTATTCGATGGATCCTGGAAAAGTCTATCGATAGCAAGTACGAGTAGGTCAACATTTTTTTTCATCTAGGACGAAAGCAGTTAAGTACATCCGAAAAAGAACTTGTCAGCACAAAATGCAAAAATTTGGTCAAATGACAAAAAATTTTCCACATAATCGTTTTTTTAATATCATTTTTATCCTTTACTTTTCTGGTATTTGAAACTTTCAATTGTACATTTTTTGGGGTTTATATAATTGAAGCCTTAGAAACTAAACGGTGCTAAGTCCACTTTTTGACGAAATTGAGTTTTTAAATCGATTACTGTAAAATGTAGTATTTAAATTAATTCAAATATTTGAAAATTTCAAAACATTCAATGAAATGAATTAATTATACAAGAATATAAAAATATTTTTCACAAATCGACGGTCATTATAGGATTTTCGAGAGAATTTTGACAAATATTTAAAATTTGAGATATTATCATTATAATTAAAAAAATTTTCATCAATACTTAAAACGTTCCTTTTTTCTGTTAAATAGTGTTATTCGGGTATGAAATAAAGAAATTTTTTTTAGATCTATTGGACTTAGCACCGTTCAGCTCTTCCAGATTCAATTATATCATTTACATATTGTACACTTTTGAAATTTTAATTTTGAAATTTTTCCATCATAAAAATGTTCAATTTTAAGATCTTTAGTATTTTGATAGAAAATTTTCAATTATTCATTATTGAAAAGTTGATATATTTAAAGGTCATTTTTTCTCAAGTGTACCCACCCAAAAAATCGATTGGACTCAAAATTGGGTAAAGTGTTATCCTATTGGATGGTAGTTTATGGAGAAAATTTTTTGTCATTTGGGCAAATATTTACCGAAGGGAGGGGGGTAAAATTTTTGGATTTTGTGCTCACAGGTTCTTTTTCGACTGCTTTCATCTGGGATGAAAAAAATTTTGACCTACATGCTCTCGATAGAATTTTCTACAGTCCATCGAATAGTTAAAACCATTTTTTAAAGTTTTTTTTACGTTCGACTCTCTTCTTTTATTTTTTTGTAGTCCAAACAAAGCTCAGTATTCTCACATTTAAAGCCGCGAAGGGCAAAATGTAGTTTTTTTTTTGTTTTCGAGAAATTAAATTTTTTCTTCATTGTGCTTCAGAGAAACAATCTATTCCAAAGGAGTCTTACTGTTTTAATATAAATACAAAAATGTTGTTTTATACAGTTTCGATAGGATTTTTCTCACCCTTTCCAGTGATTGTAAGTATTTAAAAAAAACTGTATTTGACCATAAGAAATAAAATTTTGTAGTAGACATTTGGAGAAAAAAATATTTTACACTCATTTTTGAAGGTCAAATAATAATTTTGAAAAATGCTTATGATCAATAAAAAGAGCGGGAAAAATACTAACGAAACTGTAGTAAACACATTTTTTTATTTATATTAAAAGATTACAACTGTTTCGGAACAGACGGTTTTCCTGAAACTGAATGGACAAAATTTAATTTCTCGAAAACAAAAAAACGACATTTTGCCCATAATGGTTTCAAAACTGAGAATTGTAAGCTTTATTTTGAGACCAAAAAATAAAATAAAGAGAAAGATAAAAAAAGTACACACAAAAAAGAGCCTGTGGGCACAAAATCCAAGAATTTGACATCCCCATCGTTAAATATTTTTTCAAATGATCAAAAAATTTTCCCCATAAACTACCATCCAATAGAACAACACTTTGTCCATATTAGAGCCCAATCCAAGAAAGTCCGATTTTTAGGGCCAGTACACTTGAGAAAAGATGCCCCTTAAAGAATTTGTTTAAATTAATTTTAAGAAAAATATTTTTCAGCAGTAAAATAAAAATTTTCGATTCAACTTTTATCAAAAAATTCTGAAAAATATCAATCACAATGTTCAAGCAAGTTTATTGTATTCGAAAGAATCGTTATTTTACGTTTAAAGATTGGGAAATGATTCAATCAAAATCACTCCGTAAGTACGGGTCTTCAAAAGTTAAAGTTCTCTGCGCATTGTTCCGCTATTTATGTGTTATTCAACGAACCTAACAAACATCAGCTGGAGGGAATAAATAATTGCACAACTTGTACAAAATCTTGGCTTCAATATCAGGTAGTCTTTCATGAGACAAAGAGGAATTTGTAATTCGCGACTCAGCTAATTACACTAATCAGTCAACACTAATATATCTGATGTGCGAAATGTACTTTTTAAAAGAAAGCAATTTCTATAATTGATTTGTTCTTAATCATGAGAATTGATAAAAACTGAATTGTCAAGATAAAATTTGGTAAATTTTCATTCAAGTGATAATTATTTCACTTCTCCTGATATTCAATACCTATCACTCGAATCGACTAGAAGGATTAAAAAAAGTCGCATGTAATTTCGAAAAACGTTTACAAAAAGTCGCACCAAATTTTTAAAGATAATTAAAAGAAGCAGTATCAGACACTGAATGACTGAAATTATAACTTTATTTGTTTAGGAATATAGAGTACATAATTCTGATTGATTTTCGAATATTCTTTGCACAATCAGAATAAACTTTTAAGTTAAAACCATTTTTTAACAGTAGTCATTCAGCTTGAAAGGTTCTGAATCTGGGTATAAAATATTTCTTTTTGAACTGTTAAACTTGTCAACTTGGATTATTTTCAAATGAGAGAGGTTTATAATTGACATTAATTTTTAACTTCGGAAACATTCATTTTGAACAATTTAAACTGGAAATTACTCATCAATTATAGCAAGTTGAAAATTCGAATGGTTCAGAAAACAAGTGACTTTTAAACTCAAAAGAATAATTTTCAATCAAATAGTTGAATTAAAAAAAAATTAATCAAACAGTTACATTTACAACCAAATAGTTGACAACTTTTACGTAATTGAACTAATTGAAGTTTTAACCAAACAGTTGAATTTTCAAGAAAAAAATTTTTTTTATTAAAAGACTGTAAAAATTTTCAATAAAAAATTTAATTTTCAACCAAGGAAGATGACGTTTAAACAAAATAATGAAATTTTCAACCAAATGGTCGAATTTTAAATTAAAAGAGATTAAACCTGACCAAAAGCAGTCGCACTTTCTACCAAATTTTTGAAGTTTCAAGCCAATAGCCGAATTTTTTTAGAAGAAATTTGAATAATCAACCTGAAGAGTTGAATTTTCAACAAATAGTTGAATTTTTTACCAAACAGTTTCATTTGCAACCAACAGTTGGACTTGGAATCAAAAGAGAAGAATTTTTAACAGAATAGTTAAATTATTGATAAAAAAAGATGAATTTTCAACAATATAATTAAAATTGTTAAAAAATAGTTGAATTCGAAGCCAAAAAGAATTAACTTTCAACCAAACATTTACATATTAATTTAGTTAAAATTTAAGCGAAAAAACTATAAAAAGTGGGCATTTCTTGAAAACCGGTGAAAATGGAAAAATTCGTTTTAGAAAAAGGGCAAAAGGGGGAATAGGGGAAAGAGAGTGCAGATTGCAATTGAATTTGAAATTATTCGATTTTAAACGTTTTCGACTTGAAAATCCGTGTTTGCCAAATTATTCTAAATGATTATTAAGTTTATTAAACTTTTTCTAAAATTAAAAAATTTGTTACATTGATTAAATTATAGAAATTTTGAGAATATGTATTAGAAGGGGAAATAATTAAAACTTGAGATTTTCTCTTTTTTTTACAATAATAATCTCACGATCTATGCTGATTGTACTGATACATTTTTTCTTGGCAGAATTTTTTGCATCGTAGATGTTTTTGATGAGATAATTTAATTTAAAAAAAATGTAAATATTTTATTTTACATTTGAAAAGCTTGAAATTTAATTTTTAAAGATTTGAAACATTTAAAATAATATCATTGTCTTGTTTACTATATATATAAACTATATATAACTTTTCACATTTGTATGGCGAACTTCTGACAAAAACGAGAAAAAGGCCATGACTCGCATTTTTTTTCAACAATTCACAAGATCCGAGTCCTGCTATCAACATTTTTTAGACAAACAAGTTATTTTTATTTCTGCTTTTCACTTGAAACCAATATTTTACGCCGCCCCCAAATGTCTCGTGACTTCGACTGCATAAAATCTCGGGGAAAAAGTTTTTCTCTGACGAAAAATGTGACGTCACTTGACGTAGCACTTGTTGAAAGACGTTCCTCCCACGACAAATCGTTTCAGTTTGCGACGTCCCAGATTGTGACGCTGAGGTGACGCAACGGAAAGTCAGGGGAGCGTCGACATTATTTGTCAAAAACACAGGAAGTTGAGTCTGTATATTACTTTAACGCTTACTTAATAGCCCAAGAATTTTTATATCTATTTGTATTTGAAGATAAATTAAACAACACTCACTGATTAAAAAAGTATTTGAGGCGATGAGCCACGAAGTGATTCTAAATTTTCGCAATAGTAGTTTAAAAGTTTGATGTATCGCCCTGTTTTACTTTTCAGGGTGTCTACTCAAATTCTGAACAAAAATTACCTGAAAATTCCAGGACTTTTCAAGTATTAAGTATTGATTTTTTTAAGACAATTTTAACCCTACACCCCTTTAAACCATTAGAACATATTTCAATAATCCCTTTTATTATTCATCTGTGAATGGTTAATTTGTAATTCACTAAATTTAATTTAAAGACAATTACGCGAGTTTATGATAAATAATTTTTATTTTTTCAGTCCAAGTATTTAAATGTGTAGAAATGGTACTTTTTATGATTGAAATTTAAGAAGTTTAAATTAGATTAATATCAAATTTAAAATCCTATTCAACGTCCAATACTCAAGTTAATGTAACAAGTGAAGGTAGCCAACCGAATCCCCTTCCTTCTCTTCTTTATTTCATTCGTCTTTTTTATTTTTATTATTATCAAATCACAATATGAAAGCATTTATAATATTTACCAACGTTTCGGTGCTCATACAGCACCCTTACCAAGGTAAGAAAAATTAGAGCAGGTGGGAACAGCGACGAAACAACGATTTTTTATTGTGATTTGATAACAATAAAAATAAAAAAGACGAAAGAAATAAAGAAAAAAGGAAGGGGATTTGGTTGGTACCCTTCTCATTTTTCTTTCCTCTTTTTGCTTCCTCATAGAGGAAGCTTTGTAATGGTCACATTTTCCAAAATTTTTAAATTCATTTAATTAAACCTTCCTCAATTTAAAAATGTCTAATACAATGTTCTAAGAAATTATCCGGATGTGTGTGTGTGTGTGGATGTCACACTTTTTTGTGAACACGATTACTTGAAAACGATTGCAGATAAATTGATGAAATTTGGAGGGCTTATTTTCGCCACTAATATCTTGAAACAGACCAAAGGATTTCTAAAAATATTTATTGCATTTTTTTAACACCCAAAAATATTTAAAAAATCGGTTTTTTATAGTAAAACTTTTTTCATTAGCATGATTCAAAGTTGATGCAAGAACATAAAAGATTCCTGGGTTCGAGACGAATTGATTGACCTATAATATTAATACATTTTATTGAAGAGTAGGGAAGCTATTGTAATGCATAATATTTAAAAATACGGTTTTTTATAGTAAAACTTTTTTCTTCAACATAATTCAAAGTTGATGCAACAATATCAAAGATTCCCTGGTTCGAGACGAATCGATTGACCTACAATATTAATACATTTTATGAAAAAGTAGGGAAGTTATGGTAATTTATATATTTTGAAAATCGGTTTTTTATAGTCAAAATTTTTTCATTAACATAATTCAAAGTTGATGCAAGAACAGAAAATATGTGTTGAGTCGAGTCGAATCGATTGACCTACAATATTAATACATTTCATCAAAGCGTAGGGAAGTTATGGTAATTTATATATTTTTAAAATCGATTTTTATAGTAAAAATTTTCTCATTCTCATAATTTAAAGTTCATGCGAGGATAGAAAAGTTGTGTTGATTCAAGTCGAATCGATTGACCTATAAAATTGATACATTTTATTGAAGAGTAAGAAAGCTATAGTAATGCATAATATCTGAAAATCGGATTTTTATAGTAAAACTTTTTTCATGAACATAATTCAAAGTTGATGCAAGAACAGAAAAGATGTGTTGATTCGAGTCGAATCGATTGACCTATAATATTAATACATTTTATTGAAGTGTAAGGAAACTATTGTAATGCATAATATTTGAAAATACGGTTTTTTATAGTAAAACTTTTTTCTTCAACATAATTCAAAGTTGATGCAAGGACATAAAAGATTCCTTGGTTCGAGACGAATTGATTGACCCATAATATTAATACATTTTATGAAAGAGTAGGGAAGTTATGGTAATTTACATATATTTTGAAAATCGGTTTTTTATAGTAAAACTTTTTTCTTCAACATAATTCAAAGTTGATGCAAGAACATAAAAGATTCCTTGGTTCGAGACGAATCGATTGACCTACAATATTAATACATTATATTCAAGAGTAGGGTAGTTATGGTTATTTATATATTTTTAAAATCGATTTTTATAGTAAAAATGTTCTCATTCTCATAATTTAAAGTTGATGCGAGGATAGAAAAGTTTTGTTGATTCAAGACGAATCGATTGACCTATCACATTGATACATTTTATTGAAGAGTAAAGAAGCTACGGTAATGCATAATATTTGAAAACACGGTTTTTTATAGTAAAACTTTTCTTATTAACACAATTCAAAGTTGATGCAAGAATAGAAAAGACTTTTTGATCATAAATTTTCAAACAGAATAATTCTGACAATTTTTGTAAAGAAATCATAAAGCTGGAAAAGGGATGGGGTGCAACAGAACTTTTCCCTTCCCTTTTCCAGCTCGAAAAATTATAATTTCAAATACAAAATTTGATTTGTCTTTGTATTAAAAATTTTTTTGTATTATTTTGTAATTTTGTATTTTTTGTAAATTTCTATTTTTAAATTGATCAAAATGAAGAATTTGGTTTGTCTGTTGTTGAAAAAAATAACTAATGCTTCCTCTATGAGGAAGCAAATGCATTATTTTGCTAATGGGAATCGAAGTGCTCGTGAAATGAGCACCATATAATTATAAATACAAACAAAGTGGAAACACTCGAGGTCGTATTCACAGCTAGTTTATTTTTGGCTGAAGAAACAAAATTTGTTTGTTTTTAGAAATTGGAATAAGAGCATTTTGTGGTGGTAGTCCAAATTTGATTGTTGGATTCTTGTTTTATTTTCAGGAATTCTAAACATTAACTTTTCATGATTATCTAATATTAAGCAATGATGTTCTTTAATTTATAAAAATAACTTTATAAAAAGACAAGCAGGGCTAAAATTTTATCAAATTTCGGACTAAACACCTTTTGTATGTCGACCCCCCCCCCCCCCAACACTTTCAAGATGAAACCAGAAAACAAGTCGCAATTCTCTAAAAACATGGGAAATAAACAGATTTTTCACGAAAATAGGGCAATAAATTCTTTTAAATAAAATTAATGTGGGTACTATATTAAATTTAATTTTAAACGCCTTAAATTCTTAATATTTCAAGTGAAAATTTCAGATATTTTCAACAAAATAGATGAATTTTTAACAAAGTAGTTGAATTTTCAACGAAAAAGATGAATTTTCATCCAAGGCAATTAATTCTCTATAAAAAAAAAGACAAATTTTCAACAAAATAGTCCAATTTTTAATCAAGGAGATGAACTTTCAACTAAAATTATGAATCTTCAACAAAAAAATGAGTTTTTAACAAAGTACATAGTTCAACCAAGTAGTTGAATTTTCAACCGAAAAAGATTTCAATATTAAGCCAAAAACAGTTAAACTCATCCAAATAAGAGAAAATTTGAAAAAAAATAGTTGAATCTTTAAACAAGCAGTTGCATTTTTAACCAGAAGAGTTGAAATTTCTACCAAAAGAGGTGAATTTTCAAACCAAAAAGACGAATTTTCAACAAAAGGGCTAAATTTTTAACCAAACAGTTGAATTTCAACATAATAATTTAATTTTCAACCAAATAATACAAATTTTAACCAAAAAAAAATAACTTAACTATAACTTATATTAACTTAACTCTATTAAATTCAGTTTGAAAAGATTTAATTATTTAACATTTCAAGTAGAAATATTGCATTTTCAACCAAGAAGATTAATTTTCAATAAAATAGTTAAATTTTCAATCAAGGAGATGAATTTTCAACTAAAATAATTAATCTTCTACGAAAAAAAGAATTTTTAACAAAGTAGTTAAATTTTTAACCAAGTAGTCGAATCTGCTACCCAAAAAGATGAATTCTCAACGAAAAATGTAATAGTTGATATTTCAACCAAAAAATATTTTAATTTTAATCAAAAATCAGTTGAATTCAACCAAAAAAGCCGAATTTACTACAAAGCAGTTGAATTTTTAACCCGAAAATGTGATTTTTCGACAAACAAGTTAATTTTAAACCAAACAGTTTCATTTTCAACAAATGAGTTAAACCCTCAACCAGAACAAATTAATTTTCGAAATACGGAAATATGAATTTTCAACAAAAAATTTCTCTTGGAACCAAACAGATAAATTTGTAAAAATTTAAAGCCAAAAGAATTAATTTTTTACAAAATAGTTTAATTTCTTATACAAAAATATGAAGTTTCAAGAAAAGAGGTAAGTTTCGGCCAAATAGTTGAATCCTCAGCCAAAACAGATTAATTCTCCTAAAATCAAAATATGCATTTTCAACCAAAAATTTGATTTTCAACCAACAGTTAAATTTTCTACTTATTTTGTTGAAGCTTAGAGCCAAAAAGACGAGTTTTCTACAAAGCAGTCGAATTTTCAAACCGAAAATATGATTTGTCAACAGAAAAGTTAATTTTCATCTAAACAGTTGCATTTCTAACCAAAAATACGGATTTTTTGCGAAACAGTTGAATTTTCAATCCGAAAATATTTATTTTGAACAATAAAGTTAATTTTCATCCAAATAGTTGAATTTTCTACCAAAATAGTTAAGTTTTTAATAAAACAGTTGAATTTTCCACCGAAAAGGATAAAGATTTAGCAAAATTGTTGAATTTTCAATCAAATAAAATTTCAACCAAGTAATAAAATTGTTAACCAAAAATATAATCATCTCTTATTATCTCTCTAATAATTTCTTATTCAAATCTATCAACTCATCAGTTTACATTTATGTGGAAAAAAGAAAAAATAGTAAATATGAAAAAAAAACTTTGAAGCCTGCAGGATAAATAGATAGGAATTTTGATCATTTATAGACTAAGGAATAATAGTTTCAATACAAATTAAAGTTCATTTTCAATACTTTTGGAACAGTAGGTTAGAAAACTGGAAAATTTGCATTCCATGCATATTTAACATATTAATATTTTATAATAAAATTTATTTCCCTGAAATTAGTGAATCTGATAAAAAGAAGTTTGATCTAAAAAGTATAAAGTCAGTACCATAAATTTGCTTTTACAAATGAAAAAAACATCGTTATTTAATTTAATATTACAACTTTTAAAATAAATTTAAGCACGCTCGATAAAATTGCCTGACTTTTTCCTGACTTTCCCTGACCGACTGATATTTTAAGGTTTTGCAGGTAAAGTTTTTTTTACCCTGTTTTTGATCAAGGGTGTGAATACTCGTTTTGCAGTGAATTATTCAATCAAGAAGAGATAAAAATCTTTTCCTTTCAGGGGATTAAGGAAAATCGTAGATGTTATTGAATCGCAAGGAATGCATAAATTATGAAAACCAGGTAAAATCTAAACCTTTTTCTTGTTGTTACACGTTTTAATATTCAAACTGATGAAAATTGTCAAAGAGAATAAAATATTGAAATATGTAGAAAAGAACTCGTCTATTTTAGTGAGGTTTTATGAACAGAGATTATTTTTAATGGAGAGGAACGATAGTATGTTTAATATCCAGAAGAAACTAGTATGTACAGGATCCAGGTGAAAAATTATTAGTCATATTCACACATTAATGCAATATCTTATCAGACTGAAAACAGCAAAAAATCGCACGATACTAAAAACTCAAACTTACATAATTTGAATGAACCAAGTATATTATTATTATTATCTATTGTTAAAAGATATATAGTTCGAAAAACTTGACATCAAATTACATAAGTTCGTTGAATTGAAACGATACGTGGGGGATATACTTATAAAAAATTGATGAAAAAAACAGCGTTAAAGATAACGTGTTAAACAGAAGGGAAAACAATGATAACAGAGAACTTTTTTCTATCACTTGATCGGTTACGGTTACGTGCGTACTTGAAAAGTACGTTTTAATGACCATCGAAGGAGAAAGTATTCCATTAAGATGTCATTGTTCCATTATCAGTGACAGCCTTAGATCCTAGTAGTAAATTAAATTCGAAACGACTCTTTTGTTCGCTCATTGTTTTTGCCAATTTTTCTTCAACTTTGTATTTTTAGTACAATTTATTTGCTCAGAAACTCTTCGATACAAAGCAATTTATTCTCGGAAGGCATTAAAAAGATGCGTTCGATTAATTATCAGAAATGCGATCATAAAGGAATTTGCAAAATTAAACAGGAAAAGCTGTATCTGCTCTTATATGAGTAAATTGAACCAATACCCGAGAATCGGATAAATGATAAGGTTTTGTAAGATTTCGTGAAATAAAAATTAAGTATAGTGCAGATGGAATAAAAAGTGAAATGAAGTGATAAGCGGACGCTAAGCTACATAAGTAACATAAGTACATGCATAAAACAAGATATCAGGAGCGTTCAAAATATCACAATGTTACAGTAAATGAGATGAAGTATTAAATACATACTCGATATCTACAAATGAAGTTGACTGACCCATAAAAGAATCATTTATTGAGAAATTCTAATAATTTTATGATATTTGAAAAATAATCATTACTTTCCGGAAGTTGAGAGTTATTTAAGATATTGGGATTATACAGAAGTCATACATATAGTAGAAAGTTTATTATGGTCACTCTCGTTTGTAATAATACGTTTGTAGTATGTTAATGACTTTCTTCCATATGGGAAATACTTTCTTAACCTTTTGTTTGTCAAACGGAATCGTTTGCAGATTTTCACGAATCGGTGTTAAGATTTACTACAAACCTACAATGAAAATATCTAATGCAAGATATGTATTAGGAAGATGATGAAAAAAAATGTATAAGACAGCTCTTTAATGATCTACATAATATTCACTCAATTTTTTAAGTTTAAATCAATATTGCATAGATATTAAAATTGAAAATTTAATTTTAATTGATTCTTTCCTTCCTCATTCAAATGAATTGATAGCTAAACTAAAACACGAGACAATTATTTCATATGCTAAAGAGACATGTATATATCTGAAAATCAAAAGTACCGACAGTGAAAGTGAACCACGTACGTGACCATTGTTCATTCACAAAATAAGCACGCAGGTTTGTATGCATTTGTGTTTTATGTACTGTATACTGTCGCATTTATCTTCCGTACGACTCCTTTCAATTATTTTTACTTTCATTAGTGAAAAACGTGTACATGAACAAGACTTACTCTGCATTAACTCAAAGCATCATACATCATCTTTGAAGAAGAAAAAGCCAAGTTTTCACAGATAATAAAACTTGTAACCGCATTTTTAATGAACACATTTTTTCTTTCATCAATCTAAATTATTGATCTTGGAGACGGAAAGAATTGATGTTTATGACACATATTGATGTTCGTGAGATATGCAATGTTTAACATGATACTCGGTTTCAAGCGAGTATGTAATTGCATTTAAAGATTTATCTCACGCGCAGATAATCATCAAATAATGAAAATTGGTTACGAAAATACATATTTTGAAAAATTACTGTCTTTATATAAAATACCTGTAATAACATCCTACAATTAAGGTAATTTTAAGATTAGATTTATGACTCTGATTATGACTATGACTCTATTTTGAATTTTTATTTCTTCTGAAGACCCTCAAGATTTTACTACTGCGACACACTTAGCTATTATCTCACATCTTGAAAATTATGCCTAAATGTCAAAATAATTTATTTCAAAAACGAGGAATTACGAGGAAACATCAAGCGTGCAAACAGTCATCAAAACTTCTTTGCCACCAGAATACTAAAATATTAATGAAGTTGACGCAAATAATTTTCCGTAAAATTCACAGTAATTTCACGCAAAACCTGAAAAGTTGATGCGCAGTCACATTTGAGTTATGTTTCATGCTCAGAATAATGGGTTGTATTACAATTCATTTCGCAAAGAAAAACATATGAAATAATGTATAGAATAACCTAGCATGTTCGCAAAAGACATGTCATGAAATGAAAAATACCTGAATGTATGTATAAATTCATTACATAATTTCAAGTTATCAAAGATTTATATCTATAAAAATGATTAGAAACGATACACTTAAATTGCACACAATCTTTAGTCTAGATCACCAGACCATATATCAACACAGATTTTATGGATCCAGATAATTCTAAATTGAAGTTCGTTGTTCAGAGCACATGAGGTATAAAAATGTTATTTTTTTGTCCATGGTGAATAAGGCTATCTTTGACAGAATGTGTACATTATAAAATGATTAGGATTCTGATTAAACACGTTTATGTTTCATTTGAAATTTGCAATACTTCATGGATTCACCCACACTGCGATTAAAGAATTTCTTAACTTTCCAGATCATTTATTTCTGCTACTTTCCTTACGTATATGTATCTTAAAAAAGGAGATTTTGGCAAAGAGGAAACCTCTTATCTGCAGAAGATCGTAAATAAGATTTTATACACCATTTAATCAGTTTTCGATCCATCAGAAATGTTGAGTACGTGCAATTCATGATTCTATATGAGCACTTCGCGATCTCATTTCAATTTCCTTTTGTGGTATATGTACATCAAATTGATAAAAAGAACATTTTTTTGCGCCAGAAATAAGTATCAAAAAGCCTTTGAAAAATTATAAATTTTACAAGGAAAGGATTGAACATTCTAAAATAAGGTGTTTAAGTTTGACAAAAAATTGATACCTTTAAAACTAAACAGTTTATTCGAATTATAAACCTGTAAACTGCAATCGAATAATCACTAAAATCGTAAGATTTAAACATTTTTTGATTTTAATTACAAAAAAGAGAACTATTTATGATGAGGTCATACAAAAATCTGTTATTGAATTTTTCCGAGAGATTTTCCTCGTAAAAAATAAAATTGTGTACTTGGTTCTATCACTCTAATTCGACTAATATCATCGATCTACATAAATGAGTTCTATGACGCGAATTGCTATCGCGAAGTATGTCTACATAATTATCGTGCAAATCTCGTTATTTTCAACCCTCTTGATATTTAATGTTTACATTTCGACAGAATGTTAATCTCATTTACGATAACGAGCCAGTGATCTCTGAGTACATATTCAGTGATCAAAATAATTTTTCTCTTCTTTAAAAACATGATTTTTGGGCTCTAGAATGTGCTATAAGTTTCCTATTCAGAAATAATTATAAAAAATTCTTATCAGGAGCCATGAATGAATGATGTTGCTTTATTGATAATTATAACAGTATTACTTGTAATTTACACAATAATATTAATAGTATCTAGTAATACTATGTAGTACTAATCTAGTAATAATTTTTGTGCAATTTTTTGTTCTTTCTTGATTAAAAACTTTTGTTTATATTGGAAATTCAACTTTTTTTTGAGCATTCGTCTTTTTGGTTTGAAAATTCATCTCTTTTTGCAGAAATCTTATATTTTTTGGTTAAAAATGCAACTGTCTGTAAAAATGTACATTTTTGGTTGAACATTCGTATCTTCGCTTCGGCTCGAAAATACAACAATTTGGTAGAAAATTCAACAATTTGGTAAAAAGTTGAATTACTTTGTTAAAAATTCATTTTTAAAGTTGAAGATTCATCATTTTAGTTGAAAATTAATTTCTTCGGTTAAAAATTAATTTCTTCAACTGCAAATTTTACTATTCCATTTTTGTTTAAAAACTTAATTATTTGATTGAAAATGTATGTATTTTGTTGTTAGTTTTTTTTTTTTTTTTTGGTAGAAAATTAATTTTTTTCTTCAAGATACAACTCTTTGGTTGAAAATTAATCTGTTTTAGTTAAGGGGTTCAAGAAATTTATTAAAAATTCTCCTTTTCTGGTTAAATTAAACTGTTGTATTTTTTGTTGAAAATTCATCTTTTTAGGTTGAAATGTCAACTCCTTGCTTGAAATTCGAACTCTTGATTAAAAATTCATTTTTTTGTTTGTTAAAAATTCATAATTTGATTTGAAAATTAATTTCTTTGATTGAAAATTGAACCGTTTTGTAGAAAATGTATCTTTTTGGCTTGAAAATTCAAATTGTTTGTATAAAAGTAGCTCTTTTTTATTGAAAATTAATTATTTTAATTAAAATTTAACTCTTCCATTTTTGGTTAAAAATTGATCTTTTTCACTTGAAAAATTCAACTGTTTTGATGAAACTTTATGTAATTTTTTGAAAATTTATCTTTTTTGGTAGAAAATTAATCTTTTTGGTTGAAAATACAATTATTTGGTAAAAAAATTATGTATTTTAGAGAAGATTCGTCTTTTTTAGTACAAAATTTATCTTCTTGGTAGAAAATTCAACTATTTGATTAAAAATTGGTGTATTTTGTTAGAAATGCGTATTTTTACATTCTCATCTAGAGAAGGTATTAGATTTGTGTAAAAT
>CAKNYM010050913.1:305646-372699 GCA_932195095.1 Andricus curvator
AGGAGTAGATAGGGAATCACATGGTAGTCAAGGGGTCGGTTTGATTATGAATGAAAAAGCAAGATATATGTTCCAAAAACGACTTAAATACTTTTTTTCTCCCCTTTTCAGATAGTTGGAAAAAAATCTTTCTGATTGTAGGATTTATTATAAAGATACGGAAATATACGCTAAAGTAAAGGAATTACCTTCTTCATTTTAAATCAAATACAACTTTAGTCATTTTTATCTGAAGAAGATTGAACATAACATATGGTCGTGGCGAACTTTTGGGCTTCTATTATACGATGAACAGAAACGAGCGTGAAGCGCGAGGTTCACATGATGATCAAACGAAATATCGAGCGCGAAGCGCGAGTGTCGTGATGAGAATGTGTTCCTTAAGGTCGATAGAACCTTAAGTAAATTAGTTCATCTTTTTATGTAAAACTGACATAATTAAACCAAAAGCAGGTCATAACGATGAAGCTTTAACAGAGTATTAGCCCGCGAAGCGTGCACTAGCGAGGACACGAAGTGTGAAAACCTAGACGACAAATGTGTCCGAGCGCGCAGCGCGAGGTGAATACATTATCGAGCGCGAAGCGCGAGATCCAACAGGTGCGCGCCCTAGGCGCGCTGAAACTTGCGAGCGAAGCGAGCCGCGCGCGAAGCGCGCTATGAGAATGTGCCCGCGAAGCGGGCGGATTTTTTAGTAGAAAATTTATCTTCTTGCTAGAAAATTTAACTATTTGATTGAAAATTATTGTATTTTGTTAGAAGTGCGTGTTTTTTAGTAGAAAATTTATCTTCTTGGTAGAAAATTGAACTATTTGATTAAAAATTGATGTATTTTGTTGAAAAGTTGTATTTTTTGACAGGAAATTGATCTTCTTGGTTGAAAATGCAACTATTTGATTAAAAATTGGTGTATTTTATTGAAGATTCGTCTTTTTTAGTAGAAAATTGATCTTTTCGGTAGAAAGTTCAACTATTTGATTAAAAATTGATGTATTTTTTAGGAAAATTGTCTTTTTTGATAGAAAATTTATCTTCTTGGTTGAAAATTCAACCATTTGGTTAAAAATGCATGTATTTCGATGAGAGTTCGTCTTTTTGGTAGAAAAATAATCTTCTATGTTAAAAAATTATCTTTTTTGGTTGAAAACTCAACTGTTCGGTTAAAAATTAATTTACATTATTGAAGATTCGTCTTTTTTAGTAGAAAATTGATTTTCTCCGTTAAAAAATCGAGTATTCAACTAGTTGCTTCAAACTTACTATTATAATTGATAAATTACTTACTCAAAATATAAGGAAAAAATAAAAATACCACATTTGAATAAAAAATGATCGAGATTAAATTGTGTCAGCATGTACGAAAGATTGAAAAAAGTTTCAGAACCTTGTAGACTTTACGATGTGCAATGTAAACATGTATTTAGTACATATTTCACATTAATAAAGATCAAATTGATAAAAATGGTTGGTTCTATTCATTTTGGACTAAATTTAACCATACAATTTTTGATATTTTAATACTAATATATAAACTCACCGTACCGCGTTCCTACCATTGTAAACAATATTTTTACCTTATCATTCGCAATCGACACCGCTTTGAAATGTTTGCCATGTCGAAATACGATTATAGCTCTCTATTAAATAAACATCTGATAAGAATTTACGTGTTCATAAGTAAAATTCAACCAAAAATCAATTGCGTCGTTTAACAAATTTTTCAACTTTAAACTCATCGTGGACTCCAGAAATCTCGTTGACAGACTTAAATTCAGATTTGTCTCGATCAATAAGGAAATTTACAGCTCTATGTTTTCTTTGTTTGCCTATTTGCATTTTCTATTTGCAAGTTGCCTACGCATGAAAACGTGTTTACATAGCTATATAGATGTACTAGTTTGCATACGTGACAATTCTAGGTGAATATTAGTGATAAATAGAATACATATATTAAAAATAAAAAATATTTCAAATTAATTTCAGTCAGAAATTGAGAAAAGAAAGTTGAAAGGTACATCACAATGCAACTGCCCATGCCGGTGGACTTGGAAATTATTTGAGAACACCTGTGTGTGCAGAATATCCTGACACGCGATGGCAAACAGAATGAAACCTGTAGAATTTCTCATGTCATATGTTCAATTCACGAAATAACTTTAACAGATGTGTCCTTACTTTACATGAGTTGAAAAAAATGTATGAAATCGATATCAATGTTAAGACTCTGCTTACGTCTGATTGAAAACGAGGAAAATATAGGGTAAATAAATATACCAAAATAGTGTAACTTTGGCGGACAAAAATAATGATAAGATATAAATATAGATGAAGGGCATAATAAACCTAAGGACTGGACAAATAATAGCAGAAAATGGGACAAAACGACATGAATATGGGGTAAAATGACTTCAGTCTAAAAAGTACAATGAACAATCACGATCAAAATACCGTTATGTACTTGACTAAAGAAACAAAAACTTGATTGCACCTGCGATTCATTAGATTCACTCAACACGTGCTTCTTCTTGTTATTCTTATGGTTCATGACACATTCGTCTAAGGACAAATTGCGGGGAAAAAATCACTATAACGAGAGTCATTTGGTTTGAGTGTCAATTACAATTGTGTTTGGAGCATGATTACACGTAAATAATCTTTTCGAAGCGTAACAACCAGCGCACCGAGGTTACTTTCCAGATTAATTGTTTTTAATTACTAAACCATGAAAAGAAAATATACCTAATACGTCTGATTACTCGGCATACATTGTTTCACTCCATTTTTTTAAAAACGAAAGCAGGTTTTTTTCTTTAAACATTATTTTATATTCCAATATAAAATGGTTCATGCAGACAAACGTTTTCATTTGAATGGTATGAAATATAATAATGTCGGTCGGAAATTCTAAGAAATTCAATCGTGCAATTTAAAATTACGTAATTTTGCATTTATCTTGAATGCTAATCACTTTTCAAATAACTGCAGGTCTCGACATATAGTAACCAATAATGAAAGGGATCGATAATCAGCCTTTATAGGTGGTATCCTGAAAAACCAGTTTTCGGTATCCACTTGGTCACGTCATGTCGAAGACGTCTTCAAGTTTCGGGGTTCTTAAAAATTAAAATTTTTAAAATTATTTTCCTCTGATGATAAATTAATCTGCGCCTTGATTGCAAGATGTCTGTTTTCATTTGTATCGAATGGAGATTGATAATCATTAAGAATTTTACACAAAACAGCAGATGTCATTGAGAACAAGATATAATTTTTTTGTACGATTGGGAACAAAGCAGTGAAAGGATGAAACTGATAAACAACCATCAATGCCATAATCTTTAGATCATAACAAATTTTATATAACGTGCCGATAAGATTTGCACAGGTGTAGTCTGATACCAACTTAAAACTAATTTCAACCGCAAACATCTGTCATCTATATAGATTCTCTTGTAAAATGGAATGCATTCGTTTCTCTTGAATTTGTGACAACTTCTTTAATACAGCGGAAAATCTTGAAACTGAATTTTAATTTTTTTCTCGGCATTTTGTACTTTCAACTGATTAAAATAAAATTAAAAAACGTGCTCAAATTACCATAAGAGCATCATTAAACTCTAAGTTGATTTATCACAGTGGATTAACCTTGTAGATAATTAATTACGAGTCAGAATAAATTCGCAAAGAAATGCTGAAAAACGGGTAATCAAGTTGTATGTATTGAAATATTGTGATGGTGCATTGTAAAAAAAAGTAAGAAATCATATTTCTTCCTTCTATTCGCTGTACAAGTCATTTTATAGACAAAGATTCTTTGTCTTAAAGGGCGATTTAGGAAACATAAAATACAAAAAGAGAATTTAATCTGACTTGGAATCGGGCCATAATTTTTTTTTAAAAGAGTCTGGCACGAATAATATGCTACGAAACACGGCAAGATAAAGTGGATTGAAAAAGGAAACGAGGTTACTGGACTTTACGACGCGAAAAGTAGTAGTCTGGTGGAAATGTCAGACCAGCTGGTGCCAAAAGCTAAGAAGTCAGACGTAGAGAATATCAAATAATCCAAAACACTGAATCTTTATTAAAATTACCAAAATAGATGATTCGAAAGCATAATTTGTAATCTTTAAGTGTAGAAGTTTACATAAATTGTAATTAATTTTTTCATATTACAGAATAAAAACTAAAAGTGCAATATTCAAATTCAGCTTGAATTTTGAAATTTGCAATAAATTTATTTTAGCAGTGCCATCTGTTGTGACTTTAGACTATTATGATAACATCGATCTCTCAAGATACAGATACAGATGATTTATTAGAATTTCTTTCTTCACTACTTACACTGAGAAAAAAAATTAATTGAAACAAAGAAATGTAGTACTGAATATGTCCAACCTAACATTTTTTTGATCGAAGAAAATTTCTCTTTTAACGAAAATAATTATTTAAATTTGAAAACCATAATTTCTTAAGACAAGAAAAATGTTGTTCGATTAAGAAAATATTTTATTAAACGTATTCAGTACTACATTTCTTTGATTCCAGTAATCTTTTTTTCAGTGTACTTTACCAAATTACCAATTTACCAAATTCTATAAAATGCCATGACATGAATATCTACTCTTGCGTTTTAACTTTTTAAATTTATTTTCAACTTCTTATAAGAGGTCAGAATCGGCTAATCAGTGGTCCGGAAAAATCGCTCAAGCTCGAAAACAGATCGCTAATGATACTATTTGAAAATTTTACGAGGCAGTTAAACACGCATTTAGATATTTTTAATTTAAAATAAAAAATGTCGATTGCAAAATTTTAAAGTTTGAATTGTTCATATTTGAAATAGTATAACTGTAAACGTCACCAATTTTCTAATTTATCTGTTTGAAATATTTTCTATCTGAAATTTTTCGATTTCGATTTATTTTTTATTTTTAAATTGTAGATTTAATATAACTTAATTACGAATACTTCAATTTGGAATTGAATCCCTCTCAAAAGTTTAATTTACAAAATTAAAAAATGTACAAAGCTTCTAATTGGAAACTGTAAAATGTTGCAGCCTTTCTGTTAAAAATGGTAACATTGTGACATCTGACAATGTGTAAAGTTGAAAAATGTTCTGCTTAATTTTGAGATCGTAAATGTTACTTATTTCAATTCCAAACGATCACATTTTAAAGGATTTAATTTCGAATGATTGAAATCAGAAATTTCTTAATACAGGAATCACAGCGGAAAATTAGCTCAAAAAAGGGGAAATAGGCTAATTTTTCATGAAAAAGGGAAAAATAGGGGAAAAATTCAAAATTTATTTTTACATGTAGAAAAGAAAAAATATCTTTATAAGCAATGTTATATTTTTAAATAATGTTATATGATTTTTGAAATGATCCAAAATTGGATATTATCATTAACAGTGTAAAGAAGATTTTTTTATTGGCATTCGGGTCGATAATGTTTATTTGTGTTGTGTTCTACAATTAATTTTTAAAATATATATATATTTTTAAGTAAATTAATGTTAGATGTTTTATGTTTCGTCCCGGACTGACTCACTGGACTCGTCAGTAAGGTTATGTACTCAGAATGTAAATTTGAAAATACACTCTTCAATGCTCTTAAACTCAAATTAAAAAAAATAGAAAGAATAGAATAAATAGAAAAAAATAAAGAATATAGGGAAAAGGAGGAATTCAAAGAAAAAGATGGAACGCAGGAGAATAGGGGCAAGACTGTGATCTCGGTTCATATGCACTCAGAATAATATTTGGTTGAATCAACAAAATTTTTGTTGGTTTAACCATAGAGTATGGTTATTATATGGAGAACAAAATATTTGGTTAACCCAACTGGAATTTTTCGTTGCTTTAACCAAATATTTTAGTAGATGGAGTATTTGGCTGATTCAACACAAAAAAATGTGTTGGGTCAATCAAATATTTTATTGAATCATTCAAAATTGGTTTGATTCAAACAGATCTTCATGTATATCCAAGAAAACCATTCTTTCGTTTCAAGAAAAAAATGTTTCTGAGTGTAGAAAACTTCACGGTTGAAATTTAGAAATTTTGAAGTGTTTAACTTTAAAATTGTTTAACACGACATTTTGAGAATTAATTTTTGTCTTTTCTTTCAAATGTGTGTATTGTTTTCTAGAGGTAATGATTGACGAAGTCTGACAAAGTCGGCAAGACATCAATTCAGAAATTTATGTATATGAAAATTGTTGAGTTCCTGCGCAGCGTGAGCACAATTTACTGGGTTACAGTGATTACGAATGGACGTTGAAACACAGGTATTGCGTATCCTCTTGGAGGAAACGAACCAGCAGTTACATGGTTAGATAAGCTAGTGGCAATGTGTTCAACTGTTAATTCAATAATATGAAGTGACATCCCTTGTTCCAGATTTAACATCATTCAACCCTATGTTTGCCGTTATATCGATCATCTATTTTTAAAAGGTTACGTCCAAAAATAGAACACCTGCGTAATAGGTTTGTAAAAGCCAGCCGGATGATATACCCACATGTGCAACAAATGCGTTTTGTTAAACAATGTTTTCATTTTTGCTCAAATTGTAAGTGCCTACTGACTCAGCGACCGTTTCGATAAGCAAAACTTCAGTTGACCTAGAAAATGAGATAAATTCGTATTTAGCAAATAGAACAGACAGAAAAGAAATAAGCTTTATATGAAAATGCATTCCAAGGATTTAGTAACTGCTTTTCTTAACTTCAAAACAAACACTTTTTAAGGCAATTATGGAGCTAATTACTAATTTAATAGACCGTTACATGTCAATGCCTTAAGTGAAGCGATGTAAATTTGTTAGGAAAGAGCCTCAAGGTAAGTTGACGAAACATTGTAAGTATTGTAAGTCGGAAGAATGTTACGATCGTCTTCACAAATGGGCTGATAACAGCGTCCTATGAATTCTAATACCTTGTAAATTTCAAAACAAAATATTTTTCTTCCGTACATTTCAGACTTCAAACTTGTATTCGAATCAATTAAGTCACCGACAAAAATTTAGTTCTTAAGACATCTGCTAACTACCATTAACGACCACAATATAGTTGCCAACCATAATTGTTATTTTGAGCAGACCATAAAAATGACATAACTGCGGTTGATGCGCTCTTATTTTACACAATAACTACTCTTATCCCTGTGAGTAGAAAGTTCAAGGTCTCGACTACGGAAGTGCAAACACTTAAAGTTTAACTATCTGATACTAAGTGACAATCGAAATCCTCACGTCAAAGGCCTCCTCAGGTAACATTAATTCCACAACAACGAAACAACTCGCAAGGATACTATAGGCTATCCGTGGGAAGTTTGTGAATGCACTACAGAGCATAACGACCTTGAACTTGGTTATATAGAAACAGAAAACCGCAAAACAATTTAAAAGATCTAGTATTCTAATACCAGAATACTTTTTATTGTGCAATTATGGAAATAAGGTCCATTCCAGGCGTTAATTTATCAGTTTTTTTAGCTGGCTCCTTACAGCTCAGGTGGAACGATTTACCTTGTTCTGACATTTCGAACTGGACAAGGCTGCCCCAAAGGCTTCCTGGTTTGAAATTTGCTATCCAGAGACGAATATCTTAAGACTTCGTCTTTTTTTTTTTTTTTTTTTTTTGAAATCTTAATTTATTTATTTGGCGATGATTTATTTATTGCTTTTTGCTCTATAGAAAGTTAAAATTAATTAGCTTTACAAGAGTTTAACAAATAAAGCCTTTTTTCCCTAAAATGATGTCAAAATAGGGGAAATAGGGTGATTTTTCAAGAAAATGGGGAAATAATAGGAGAATAAATTCTTTTAGATAAAATTAATGTAGGTTTCACATTGAATTCAATATGAGATGCTTCAAATTCTTAAGATTTCAAGTCAAAATATATTGCGTTTTCAACAAAATAGTTAAATTTTTAACCAAATAGTTGAACTTTTATCCACAAAAATAAATTTTCAACGAAATGGTGGAACTTTCAAATGCAAAAGATTAAACTGTAACCAAAACCCGTTCATTTTCAAACAAATCATTATGTGCTTGAAGTTCTGAACGTTCAAATGAACGAAATTTTTACTGATGGCTTTGTAAACTAGAAACAGCGCTGAAATATTGATTCACTTTATATTGCAAATAACAGATTACAAAATAAACTTCAAATGTATTATTTTAATTGCAGTTGGAACAATATTTTTTGTTAAAATAAAAATGAGGAAAAATGTTTCGTTCATTTGAACGTTCTGAACTTCAGGTGCATCAAATCATCGAATTTTCAAGGCAAAAAGACCTTTTTGTTAGAAGACAGTTGAATTTCCAACAAAAAAGTTCATTTTTAACCAAAAAAGATGACTTCTACAAGAAAGATGAATTCTTAACAAAACATATAATAGTTGATTTTTCAACCAAAGAAGGTTTTGATTTTAAATCGAAAACGGTTGAATTCAACCAAAAAAGAAAAATTTGATGATGAATCTTTAACCAAAACAATTAATTTTTAACAAAGTAGTTCAACTTTCAATCAAGTAGTTGAATTTTTAATCAAAAAATATTAATTCTCAACGAAAAATATAATAGTTAATATTTTAAAAAATAGACTTTAATTTTAAATAAAAAATTGGATCGAATTTAACAAAAGCAGCAAATTTTCGTCTTAAAAATATTTTCTACCGAAAAAGATAAATGTTTACCAAGAAAGATGACTTTTCCATCAAAACATATGAAATTTCGACAGAAACGTTAATTTTCAACCAAGTGAGATGAATTTTCAATCAAATATTTTAACTTTCATGCAAAAGAGACGAATTTTACACCAAACAGTTAAATTTTCAAGCAAAAAAAAAAGATTTTTTTAGAAAACAGTTGAATTTTCAACAAAAATGTTCATTTTCAACCAAACAAGATGAATTTTGAAGCAAAAGTGACGAATCATTATTAAAATAGTTGAGTTTTTAACGGAATAGTTAAACTTTCCAGCCTAAAAGATTAATTTTTTTAGACGACAGTTGAATTTTCAATAAAAAAGTTCATTTCCAATCAAGAGAGATGAATGCTCAACAAAAAGTTTAATTGTCGACCAAAAAAGGTGAATAATTAAAATTTCAACAAAACAGTAAAATTTTTTAACCAAAAAAGAAGACTAAGAGTACCAAAACACTATTAGGAAAACTTTTAAGCAAAAAAAAAAACGATTTTTTTAGAATACAGCTAAATTTTGAACAAAAAAGTTAATATTCAATCAAGAAAAATTACTTTTCTACCAAAAAAGATGAATTTTCAATCCAGAAGGTCGAATTTTTTATCCAACAAAGACGAATGCTCAACGAAACAGTTGAATTTTCAACCAAAAAAAAAGAACGATTAAATTTTCAACAAAATAGTAAAATTTTTAACCAAAAAAGAAGGCTCAGAGTACAACTTCATTACTGGGGAAATTTTTAAGCCAGAAAGACGAATTTTTTAGAAGACAGTTGCAATTTCAATCCGAAAAGTTGAAGCTTTTAAACCAAACAGTTCATTTTTCACAAATGAATTAAATTTTCAACAAAATAATTGATTTTTTAACCAAATATTCGAATTTACAACCTACAATGATGACATTTGAACTAAATGGTCGAATTTTCAAATAAAAAAGATTAAACTTCAACCAAAAACAATTTTCAACCAGGAAATTTTAATTTTCAATAAAAGATATGACTTTTCTACCTATAAAGATGAATTTTCAATGCAAAAGGGCACCTTTTCTATCCAAAGCAGTTGACTTTTTAACAGATGTGAATTCTGAATCAAAAATATAATAGTATACTTTTCAATAAAAAAAATTCACTTTCAACAAAATGGAGGAATTCTTTAAAAAAGGGGAAAAGAGAGCAATAGGATATATGAATAGTAACAACAATAATAATAATAATAATAGTAATAATAAAGAATAATTGAGCCAAAGTCTAATTGTAAGAGGTAATTTAATGACGGGGGTGAGGTCAAATACAGTAAAATTTTATTATTTGAGATGAAATGGACGTGTGGATATTATTTAATAAGGAAAAAACAGGTAGCGTTGTCGCGGTCTGTTTTATATGATTTTCATACTGATAATAATTTTACATAACGAAGACATAACAGGACTTAAGAGCCAGGTTATGGGGCATAAAATGAACGGTTCAAAGAGTAACTTAGATGTTACAATACTTCCGTGTTAAGAAAAACATTTAAAGTCAATCGAATTCATTGAAATTTATGAGTCAAAAAAAGGTTCTTTGATTAAAAGAAAATTTCTTTGAACTAAAGAAAAATACTTATTGGCTCTCAGTCAAAGAAAAGTCTCTTTAATTCAAAGTAATTTTTCTTGGTTCAAAGAAATCTCTTTGATTCAAAGAAATTCTTTTATATTCCAATGAAAATTTGTCTCAACTTTAAATGATTTTCTTCATTTTGAAGTTCTTTTTCCTTAAATTAAAAAAATTATGTTAAAGAAACGGTTTTTTTTTAATTCAAGAAAATTTTTTTCTGAGTGCTTATTGACATTCATTTCTTATTTTTAGATCGCACTGTCAAACATTTAAATAAAGTATTAATATTTTGTATACTTCAAATTTTGATTTTATAATTGCTAAGTTAGCAAATTATTCAATAAAAAAAGTTTGAGGTTTTAAAAGACTTCATTAAAAAATTTTAATTTGGAATGCATTTAATTTGATATTTTGCAATTGAAAAAATATTAATTCGAAAAATTCACGATATTAAAAATGATTTATTTAGAACTGGTTTAAATATAAATGCTGCAGTCTATACATTTTTTAATTTGAAATTATATAGATTAGAAGTTCTTGAATAATTGAAGTTTAGATTAATTTACAATATTTCACTTTGAAGTTGCTTAAATTACCAATTCGAAATGGCCAATAATTTAATTTTATAAGGTTTCTAATTAGATATTTAAAATTTTTGATCGCTTCTAACGCGATTTTGAAATTTATGATTTAAAAAGTGAACTGTTGGATTTTGAACATTCCTAAGTTGAGATCGACTTCTAACGATTTGAGTAAATTTAAAATTTAAAAATTTAATTAATTGGTCAGAGTAATTTAAGAACTAAAAATTCATACAATTGAACCTCGGGATTATGACATTATCGAGGACGGAGAAAAAATTCGTTATCAATGAAAAATTGCAAATTACAAAATAAAAGCATAGCCCTTCGCGTATAGTAAACACTTCAGATTTTTTAAATAATAATATTTGTTAATCATGAGAATTAAAGTATTAAATTTTCAATCCAGTCACGGTACATTACTTCGCAATGTTGTTGGATTTCAATAAGTCGATACAATTATCATAATCTACTTTCGTTGTGACACTGCCTGCATATCAAGAATTCAGATTCAGAATCAGTCAATTTGAATAGGAAATAACTATTGCTTTATAGAACTGCAATAATTTATTTTATTCTAATGTAGGTATACGAAAAATTTGAAAATATTAACGAATCAGAATATAAATTTCAAGTATGTACTGATTCATTTACTTTACATAGAAAATTTCGTGATATTTGAAAAATGTTAATTAAAATAATATTAAAAGATAATAATATTTTTCGGTATTATTTTATGAGTAGTATTATTTTCTAATTAGGTAAAGAGACAAAGGATCTACCGCGAAAGATACCTTGCAGGTAGATTGCATTGTCGCGTGATCAAAACGCCTATGGCTAGAGGAACGTGAATAATCGAATTACTGACGAGATAAAACGTTACGACGTCCAGAAAATAATTAGCTGCATTGTTTCGTCCGTTTTGATTTATGACCAACGCCTACACTTCCGTTGGATGATCTCATTTTTTGTGAATGGAAAAATACATTCGGGGGAATCTAAAAAATTACTCATTGAATAAAGGGACCAATTGCCAAGGATGCACCAATTGCCAAGGATTCACCAACTGGCGAGGATCGTCCGATATTTTTTATAATAAATAGTGAATTATAATAAAAATAAAAATAAATTCAATATTACAATAATGCAGGTACTCTAAATTACAAACTCTAAAAAATACATATTTGTAGAAGAAGATTGGGGAATGCCAATTGGTGCTTTGTGAGAATGTATGAATTCCTAAAAAATTAGAAATTAATTTCGAAAAAAACAAATTGAAAATTTTTGCAAGGAAGTTGAACATTCAGGATGCTATAAAAAAAAATCATCAGTCAAAGTCTATCGTGAATCATACCTATACATTTATTTAATAACTTTAAGAGCGTGAGTGAACTCTCGTAAAAAATTGACGTGAGATCTGTTGAGGCAGCCGCTTGTCCAAAGTCTAAAACTCGTCTTAAAAAATTAAATTGTATTTGTAATTCGTTTTTGCGAGTGAAAAATGTTCTTTGTATAAATCCAATTAGGAATGCACTAAGAAGAATTTTTTTCCAACTAATTAAGGTTCTGCAAAATAATAACTTGAAGCTAATGGGCGCAAAGTTAAGATTTTTAGAACAATATTATAAATTTGAAACAATTGAAGATATTCAATTATAACAATTGAAATAATTGAAGACAAATTATTCAATCAACAAACCAGGGTGACCGAAAAACATAATTTTCGAAATTATGTCTTTTCCCTGATTTTTCTCTGACAAATTTTTCATTTTCCCTGACCATTAATATTCAAAGACCAGCATTTTAATGTAGTGATATTTTAAATATATAATCTTTTATAAAAGAAATAAAATAATTTCAGATAAAAATTTCAAATTTATTTATTTCAACCAAAAAAGACGACTTTTCTACCCTATTAAAGATGAATTTTCAATCCAAAAGGGAGAATTTCCCAGAAATCAGTTTAATTCTCGACTAAGAAAGACGACTCTTTAACATTTGTTATAAGAATAAGAATTCGGTTGAATTTTCAACCAAGAAAAATTAATCTTCAATCCAAAAGGACGAATTTACTGACCAATAGACGTATGTTCATAAAAACAGTTGAATTTTCGACTAAAAAATATAATTTTCTAATGGAATACTTGAAATTTCAAAAAAATAATTAAATTTTCAACAAAATAGTTGAATTTTTACCAAATACTTCAATTTTCTACCCACGAAGATGAATTTTCAACCAAATAGTTGAATTTTGAAAGAAAAAAGATTAAACATTAACCGAAAATAGTTGCACTGTCAATCAAGTAGTTGAATTTTCACGCTAAAAGTTTGAATGTTTCAGAAAACAGTTGACTTTTCAACGGAAAAAATGAATTTTCAAATTTCAAGAAAAAAATTAATGAAAAAGATGAATTTTCAACAAAAAGTTCATTTTCACCCAAGCTGTTGCATTTTTAACAAAAAAGGAGGAGATTTCAAGCCGAGAACATTCATTATCTAATAAAAAATAAGAATCTTCAACTAAAAAAATGTTTAAATTTACATTTTTAGTTAAAAAAATAAATTTGAAATAAAAAAGAGAATTTTTAACAAAATAGCTAATTTTTCAATCAAAGAGATGAATTTTCCATTAAAATGATGAATCTTCAATAAAAAATTGAGTTTTTGACAAGGTGGTTTAACCTTCAACCAACTAGTTCAGTTTTCAATCAAAAAAAGATCATTTTTTAACGAATAATGTAATAATAAATATTTCAACCAAAAATGATTTTAATTTTAAATCCAAAACAGTTGGATTCAACCAAAAAAGACTAATTTTCTACAAAATAGTTGAATCTTTAATCCATGAAGGTTACCTTTTAACCTGATAGTTGCAGTTTTATCCAAAAAGATGAAATTTCCACTAAAACAGATGAATTTGTAAGCCAAAGACTAATTTAAGAAAAAAAGTTGAATTTTCAACCTAGAAAGATTTTACTTGAATTTTTAATACCAAAATATGAATTTTCACCAAAAGTTTTATTTTTCTACCAAAATGGATGAATTTTCAACCTCTAAAGACACATTGTTAACCGAAAATATAACTTTTAGCAAAATTTTGTAATTTTCAACCAGACAATGCAATTTTTAACTAAAAATATAATTGCCAGAAGGAACCAACTGCAAAAAAAGATCGCCGCAAAACTTCATTTTCAACATTTCCTTATTTTACCCACACCAATTTTTCGTTTTCCCTCACCATTAATATTCAAAGAAGAAAATCTTAATCACAGCATCTTTTATAAGCGGACTGAAACAATTTAAAATTTTAAAGAAATTCACATTTATTATCCTTGAAAGTTATTTAAAGTGCCTCTTACAGAAATTCCCTGACTTTTTCAAGATTTTTTTCATAATCCCTAATTTTTCCCTGACTTTCCATGACCAATAAAATTCACCGACTTTTCCCTGGTTTCCACGTTTTTCGAGATCGACTGTCACCCTGACAAAAACTAAACCACTTCCAATTATGTGGCAAGTGATTGTCTCAAAGATCAATGAATTTCCAAGAAATTAAAATAAAAAATTTTGAACAGTTTACGCGAAATGGAATTAAAAGCACGTGATTCTCAGTTGCGTATGCAGATGTTGGGGATTAAAAGGAATCGTTCAAAACACCTTCAGATAAATCCGTAAAAATTACCTTAACTAATGTATATCACTCAGTATCACCTGGGGTGACATAACTGGAAAACAAAGCACTGAGATGTTTGTAATGAGGATTAGTATCAGAAGATTTTTATTCTAGATATCTCTTCAAAGCATAGAAATGATTAATGAGAATTGTTACTTTTTCAGCCTTATTAAACTGTCATTCCGGAATAATAAGAAAAAAAGAGAATATTTTCGCTTGTAAAGAAGTTAGAAGCTTTCCTCGCAAAAAACTAGTCACTGTTTGAAATTGTTCTGTTACGTAAGCAGAAATTTTATTTGAAGTTGGCATGACTATTATTATTTGAGAATTGAATACCTTCAGATATCAGGTGAATTAAAAAAAAAAAATTGTTTAAAAATCCTTATGCAGTGATGTCTTCAAAGACCTTGAACCTTAAACTGAACAAGTTTTTTTGGTTGATTCATTACTTTTTACTCTTTGCAGATTCAAACATTCTGAGTCATTTAGATCTCTGGATGTAATTAAGTGTGACATAAAAGAATTTCTATCTAATCTTTAGAAGCCATTTAAATATTTCGCAGAACGCAAAAACATAGATCATTATGTATTCGAAAACAAACTTGGAAAGGAAATTTAAATAAATAATTAGAACTTAATGGAACAAGATTTATCGTATGTGATGTCCAAGTACTCAAATGTGATTTGCATACACTCTATGTAGGGTTTATTTACTAACTCTTGAAATTCGCATGACTCAAAATCTTCTAAATATGGCACATGATGTTTTACAAGTTTATTTTGAAAATAACACTGAGTTTCAAAACATTTAGAGCAGATATTTTAATATTGAGATGTTAGTTTTTCATACAATAATCAATAATTTTAATATAATTTTTTACTCAGTAGCAGATCATAAAAACTACTACGCATGTTAAACAGTTTATGGTTCATCCAATAAAAATAAGTGAGCAATTAAAAATAAATGAATTAGGACAATACAGTTTTTGTCATTTACACTTCATTAACACCTTTTCGTAACCACACCAAATAACTTTTTTGGTGTAATCAGATCTTGGAATGTGACCAAGCGTATAATTTTTCCCGGCTAGACTAGTTCGAGTTCAATATGCAGATTAAGAAAGATGTTTAAATTTGAAATTTGAATAATGAAAATTTTCATTGTGCCTTCATTCTTTTTCATTCTCAAAAATGTTGCAACTCAAAACTACAGCGAATTCGCTGTACTTTTGAGGAACAGCGTTTTACAGTGTATGAAAAACCATAAACTATTTTCTTTAGATCTTATTACAATTGTTCTAATTATAAAAGTCTATTAATCAAAATTAAAGTTCTGTTTAAACATCTTATCAACTTTTTACCTCAGGGCTTCAACCTATGAGAAGTCAAGGTTAAAACTGACGTTTTAGATACTATGAGTTTAGGTTGTCAACAGTTTCCTCTGAAGTGTGAATTTTTTCAGAACATCTTGATCACGGTCATTTGCGAAGTGTTTAGATATTGTGTCAATATCCACGTTTGGTTCCAAAGAATTATTTACGAAAATAAACTATCAGCTAGACAGTTTAAAAAAATCGCTTAGGTATTATTATTGATATTTACAATTTACAAAATGTCTATAAACTTCTACTAATTGTAAAAAAAATAGTTTTATTTTTTTCTTCGAAAATAAAATTTTGCGCATTGCAAAGCGAAGAGAGACGAAAAATGGTTTGGAAACTTATTTCTAAAAGTGAAATTAAACTTAATTCTCGAGTGGAATTTAACCTTGCATAGTTTCTATAGTTACACGGTTTTCAAAGCGCTTCCTCAATTTACTAAACTCTGAAAAGTACGTGACACTTGACAAAATAAAGTAATTTTAGTATTATAATAATAAATAAATTTTTCTTTTCATTTGTCCTTCGTTATATATATATATCAAGTAAATTTTTTAATATCTATGAAATTTCTCTGGAATCTAAAAATGAGGTTTTCATCGAAATTTCTTATTTGTTCTATTCACATAAAGAAGCTGGGCTCATTTTGCGTCAGATTTCGAGATGCAGCATTTTCTAGTCAAAAAGAACTTAACTTGAGTTGTTAGAAAAAAGAAAATTACATGAATTTGCCCCGTCAACGGCTGAAGTATGACCTGATAAAAACATGACGCAGTAAAAGAAGTCTAGCTTTTTTTCTGTGTTTAAAAACGAGGGAAATAGCTGCTGAATGACGCACTATCTGTAATTTTTATTTTGAAACTTATTCTAAAATTTCCTAGAAGTTTCATGAGCGTTGCAACAAAATTAATGTTCTTTCATAAAAAGGACTCGTAAAATGATAGTTTTATCCTAATATCATAAAATTGGATTCCCGTATAGCGTATGCAATTAAATTGTGTCCAAATCGTATCAGATTGAAATGTGTCCAAAAAATCTGGCAGAAATACAACTTCCGTAAAAAATACTGCCCTTAAAAAGCAGTCAAAAATCCATGACAAACTATACATTATTTTCCATTTAAGATAAGACTAATAAAGACATATTTTAATTCTTATACTAAGAGAGATTGAATTTGATAACAGTATTTGCCAATTTAATATTTACAATTCAAATACTCTCCAAATTTAAAAAATAAAATAGCCGACATTATAAAATATTCGACAATCAAAAATTGCCGACACAGGGAAATTCCAGAATTATAAAACTTCCGAAGCTAAACAATAAAAAATGATAAAATAATAAAATAATGAATAATAAATAAAATAAGATGTCGGCAATTTTATTTCGGTAATTTTCCATTATCGGGAACTTACAAATTTCGGTAATCAAATCAGTAACTTTTTTCACTGATAACCAGTGTGATATCAAAAAATTCAGTTATTCGTACCAAAATTTCGGTACGCATAACCCCCTTTTCCAGGCTGTTATTCCTAATAAATGTAATTTAATAAACGTAAATATTGCGTTGAAATTTTAGGAAATGTCACAAAATATATAAGGGCACGTCTGTCTGGCCCATTTGAGTTTTATTTTGTTTAAATGGTACAATTGTATTAATTTTTAAGTTGGAATGTAACTGATAACAGGACTTTAGAGCTCTTGCTAGAATAGAATTAATAAAATTGCATTATTTAAACAAAATAAAAACTCAATTGAACCAGACAGACTTCCCTTAAATATTCTGAACGATTTCCCGAAATTTCAGCACAATATTTTTTTTTAGGCAAATTCCAAATTTTACGTTGAAAATATGTTTCCCCAAAAAATTTGATAATTTCCAGAAAAATTAGGAAATATTTCCCAAAAATTAAGAGATTAAGCGATTCCCATATTTAGTGAATTTATCTTATTTACATTGCGATTTTACCGTAAAAGTTGGGAATTTTCCCAATAAATTTATATCAATTTCCCGGAAATTAGGGAAACCCCAAATAATGTGGGGAATTTTTCAATTTAAATGAATTTTCTCAAAAATTGAAAAAATTTCAGATAAAAATTATTGAAGACATTTTCTATGAGAAGAATAATTATTTATGATTGATTTGAATGGTATCCCTGAAGTTTTGATTATTTCACATGTACCGTGGAATTAATGGATAAAATTAAAAAATATAAATAATTAATAATAATTTGATTATATAATTCATCTGTCTAAAAATATTTAACATTTGACATGTAATAATAATAATATTGTTCCTTAAATTACACTCCTTACAATGTTCAGTTTTCAACATAAATTAATATTTTTATTTTTCAACCAAATTATAGGGAATTGTCTCCAAAATGTCTTGGAAAACCTTTCAAAATTCGTAGAATATTTTCTCTAAGATACTTTGCAATTTTTTCCCCAAAATCGTGGTGACAAAAATTACACAAAAGTGGGTTTTTTTACAATAATACTGGGGAAAATTCCTCCCCCTCAAAAAATCGAGCAAGTATTCCATAACATTTTTTGGAATAGTTCCCTAAGATATTTGGGTAAATTCCCCTAATTTTTAGGAAATATTCTCCATATTATGTTAGGGATGATTCCTCAACTTTCAGGAAATATTCCCCCGGATATTTTGTTGAAATATTCCTAAAATATTTTTGGCAAAAATTCCCAAACTTTAGTTGCCCTTAACGCGATAATTAAACAATAAAACACTTTTAGAAAATCTGGTGTACGTAGGATTAAATCCAGCTGCGCACGATAGCATCTATCCAAGAAGTTTTGAATTATTTAAACATTCCTTCACGAAACATAATACCTATATGCATTTTAGCGATTGTTACACCTAAAAACGAAATGATACTGTAACATTGATAAATTCTGAACTTTGAGGATAAATTTATAATTTACAAGCACAAATTTTAAATTAATTCATGAAAATATTTGTACCCCATAAAACTTATTGCGCCAGATAACAATTTGCACCTAAAATTATCCATGTTTCCTACTATGAACAATGTTCTAACGGATATTATTCTCCGAATTCGGGAAATATATTCGTTTTTCTCCCGTGCCAATATGAGACAAAAAACCACCTTGCCCATCAATAGTCATGCATGTCGATCATTTTTGAACAAAATCGAAGATTTTCTTGAAAGATAATTAGATGGAACTGAAATGTAATGGAGATCAAGAATTTGTGATAAAAAAAGTCGATCGAGACGAGACGATCATCTCGACTGAGTGATCGTCTCGATGTGATGAGTATGGTGTTCAAGGTTTTAATTTTATCTGACGAGAGTTTGAAAAAAAAAATTTTAATGATCGACATGCATCACTACCCATCAACAAAAATAAGGAGTGAGACTCACCCTCGACATTATCGACCACATATCGATCCTTAGGATCCATTTCCGCAATTTCCGTGACACTCACAACTATCCTCACGCTCATATTGACCTCGGCACTGGCTACTTCGATCTCCTATCAATGCCTGACTCCCCGAGCAGATTTCGCCACTCGGAAGAAGCTCCTGAATCGCATTGAACCTCAAGAATTCTCACGAGCATGAAATTCTCTTTCCAACTTGGCGAGTCTAACTCGCTCCAGTTTACGTAATCACCGTTTATCACAGCCAATCACTCGACACACAAAACGTAGACGTACTCGTCTTCGAAGCACTCTCCGCACACCTTTAAAACTCACTCAAATAATTCACTTTTCGCCTATTGCTTCTTCACTGCGCCTTTCTCTAGAAGCGCATCCAGTATAATTGCTCACAAGATAATCACCAGAGGATCTAGCACGCATTTGAAAAACAACCAAGGCTAAGATTTCAAGAATTAGGATTTCCAGAATTAAGCTCCTCGAGTTTCCCTCTCCTTTTTAGGCTAATAGGATTCCTGATGAGGCTTCTGCTTGAAGAGCTAACTCCTAACCGATTAAGGAAGAAGGATACCTCTGTTATGTGATATCTTGCATATCACAAAGATCCACCAAAGCTAAATAAGAAATCTGTATTTAAAAAAATAATTTCAAGGTCACAGATGTTCATCGGAAGTCTATCAACGAGAGAGATAATGATCGCGATGTGTTCGGAGGTCGACAGACGCGTGCAACTCTTTCAAATGTCATGTTTGTACACAGCGGATGATAATGCGACTCGCGGATTGGTTTATGTAGCCATAGGCGAAAATCTCAGCGAGTGGGGTACCAGGTGAGGCAAAGAGAAAGGGAACTCGCCTGGAGGTGGATGCTTAGGGATGGAGAAATACAAGAGGTGGCAGCTTACTACTTCCGATACAACTTGCTCACTCCTCGTCACTCTTTTCTGCACCAGTTGCTTCCCAGCTTCAGACGCGAAGTTTATTCGTTTTTCTTCTTCCAAGATATCAATAAGGGTTCCTTAATCTCTAGATTTAAACATCCAGATGTGACGCCATCGAGTTCTGCACATTAGTCAAATAGCAAACCAAAAAAGGAGGAACCAAACTCGCACTCTGGACTCTAAGTCTCGCTTCCTTTCGGCGATGGATTCATAGGATGGACTTTTTTCTGATAAATCACTGTGTTTGCTTCTATTAATTTTGCTGATTTTCGTTTTCACTGTTCTTAATCAAGAAGTCGCTGTAGTTCCAATCTTACAATAATGCAAGAAGGTTACACACTGGTTACATATTGAAGTTTATTCTCTTAAATATTTGTCAAGTCTTTAGAACAGGTAAGACTATTATCTTCCAAAAATAATCCTCTCTTACAGTGATGTAAGAAGGGTACTTAGGAAAATTTTCTCTATCTATGGATAAATTTTGCTTGGACCAGAGAATAAATTGAGCGTTTAGTGGATCAAAGGCAGAATGCCACACCGGTTGAAGCCGGACAGCGGCTCTTTTTCTCGAGCCTCCTCTTTTCCTCCGGAACACGTGCTCGACTCGGAGTTATTTCGTCTCTGATGAGGACACGAGTGCGACCTCGCAGAATTATCTTTAACCGGTTTCGCATCGTTTGCCACAAAAACTCGTTGTTCACGATACCCAATCGAAATTCACTCGTGCCACTGTTGGATCATCTTTTTCTCCAAATTGTGTCCAAAACGACCCGATTCAATGGCCAATAAAATATTTTTTGGCCCAATCTTAACACTAATTCATTTCACCAAATGCATTAATTTCACAGCACTATTTCTTCGTCCGACAGAGGAATGTACATACATGAAGAAGCGGATTAAAATTTTTATTTTTTGAAATATTTTATTTGTAATTGGAGTGACATGTTAGTTTTATCCGCACGCGCCCGCCGCGAGGTAAACGTTGTGTGAGAGAAAAGCGACAGGACTTTATCGCGTAAGCTATAAAGATCTTCGTGAACCTGCGCAGGGTATCGTTAGCGGATGTAACACCTATGTATTAGAACTTCGTAGTATAGGTAAAGAGCCGGGGAGTGTGCTCGCGGTCTGCCAACACAGACTTATGACAGGTGTTTTTGTTTGTTGCTGAAGACAAAGTGGGGGGAGTAATTCTCCACACCGATGCGAGTTGGTGGGGAGCTGATCACGCGGAAGTGTATCCTCGCGAAGTCTTTCCTTCCTATTCAGATGGATATCAAGAAGAAGGCTTCTTTTCGGTATTAAAACAGAACCCTAGAAAATTAGTCCTTCAATTTCATGCCTGATGAATAAAATTTTAGTACTACTTTCTGGCCTTAAAACATGATCCAAGTGGAAATCAAATGTCATGATGGTTTTTTGTTTCTTCTGAGCATGAATGTCATGAATTTTGAAGTCTTGTCAAAACAGTACTGCGCTTATCATTTGTCAATCTGAAGTTAGCAAATAAAAACAGTACCCATATTGGTTTGAAAATAGAATGTTTTGAAAATAGTTCTAAATTTAACAAGAACTCTAGTTTTTACAGTGAAACTTATAAATTTTGTTTGTGTTGTCTATATTTTAAGGTCTTGTGGATGGTTTAGTGCTTTAATTTTAAGTAAAATTAATTAAATTGGGCACAAATCGTGTTTACTCATACACTATGCACTTCAATGAAACTTCAATTTGTGTACTGTTATAGAAATACATACTTAAATAGTAATAAATTCATCCCAATATCAAAACATACTTGGACAAATATTTTCATGATAGTGTAATATTCTCTTACATTTGTAAACATTTTCGTTATCTTTCTTAGCCGGTCTTTAGGTTAGGAACGTAACCTTTTTGACAAAAATCTTTTAAGTTTACATGCTATTAAATAAAACTTTTTCCTGACGCCTTATTTTACTGAAATTTTTTGTTCTACTATTGAAAGGTTCTTTTTGATTTGCTATTACAAAACATATAGGCACTGCGCCACATTGAGGAACATGACGCAGGTGCACTTTTTGGGAAAACCTAAAATTAACGTTTAAATTAATTTCAATATAATTTTGGCTATACATAGGATAAACCTGAGGAATCGAAGTACAGGCTCTATATTTTGCGACAACGAAATCGCTTATATTCTTTAAATTGAGCGATAGGATATGGTGTGCCACATAAGGCTTCGCTCCCCAAAGTGATCATGAATTACTGATAAATTACCGATAAATTAATGACATTTTGGAAATATTTGATTACTTCCGGGGAGTTTTAAGTACCTTAAATTTCCAATATTTGTCATAAATTTCCAAAAAATTTCTTTTCATTGTTTCTTAAATCAAAAATTCCGGCTCCGACTCGCCTACAACTCCCCATCGATCTGCCTCTGGCTCGTACAGCAAATTTGGGGCTCGTGTAGAACTACCTACTTTCCGCACTTGTAGCACAATATACTTTTTTGTATTTTTTTGCATGTTTATCTCTGTGGAGATTAGAAATAATGATTTTTTTATCCTATGTTATCCTATATTAATTCGGAATAATGAAGGACATTTTTTTTACTATGAAAAATGTAGGCCCAAAAAAATCATTTGGCAGGAATATATATTCAAATTTTTCTAATTTTTTGATCAAAGAACCCAGATTTCGAAAAATTCACTCTTGACTCATATTGTTATCTTTCTGATTAAAATACAATACACAGAAAATTGCTTCTCTAAAAAAGTTTCAGAAAAATGTCTCTTGGCACTTCTTTCTATCTCGCGATTTTTTCGAGACATTTTCGTGAAAATATGTATAAAATGCTTTGAAATTGACTTTTTCTCAACAATAAAATGTTATGGTGTCTTAAAAAACAAAGACGAACGTAATTTAACAGGTTCAACAATTTGAGTATTTATCATACCATAGAATTGTATTGTTGAGAAAAAAATAAATCCTAAAAGACTTATACATATTTTCGCAAAAGTCTCGAAAATTAAGCGACAAAGAAAAAAGTGTCAAGAGACATTTATCTGTTCCTTTTTTTAGAGAAACAGTAGGGTTCTTGAGTAAATTAACATTGAATATTTGCAGAAAATCCGCCATTATTTTTTCAATATTGACCTTTTTTGAAATTTTCAATGGATTTCGAAAGAGAACAAGAAAATCTGTCAGAATCAGAAAAAAAGAGATGTAAATACCTATATTAGATTTAAAAATATTGAACTTTAAACAAAAATGTTGACCATTTGCATGAACTGTCCATGCCTGCCCAATTTGAAATGAATTCGGTCAAGTGATATTTTTAAAATTTGAAACTTCCAACATTGCACTATTTAAAAATTAACGCATTCAGATTGAAAAATTTAAATTGTTCATTGCATCAAAGAGCAGCGTCTATTTCAGAATAGCGTATTCTAATAAAATTTGGTGTTACTTTTTGGTTATTTGTTTCTAATTTTGCTGATTCATTATGCCATTTTTTGATAATCCGCGTTTAAAATTTTTTAAATTCAAATACACATAACTTTTCCAACAATTTTTTTTAATCGTTAAGACACGTGCCGTCTTATTCCCTTTGAAAAATAACATATTTGTATGGGCCAATGATTGTGCAAATTGAAAGAGAGACAACACTGTTCAAATATTGCTTAGCATAGACTCTTTCTATTTGTGAATGCATGAATTCATAAGGTCAACTAAATTAGAAAAAAATATTTTCAAAAGAACGTTCTAGATTTCGGTTACGTTTAATGATGAACCAATTACCGTCATTAGGCTATGGTGACTATCGGTAGTTAAAAATTATAGTACTTTATCACCTTAATGATTAAGCATGTGGAAAAGGAAAGACAAGCAAATCGGATTTTAATTTCACATATCTCTACTAATTCATCAAACTTTCTGACAATTTCAAAATATTTCATTACATTTGTTTTAGGATATATTCTCCATTAAGGAATAGGTAGAAAATTTTAAGAAATACTACCGTCAGGATAAATCTGGGATTCCCCGGTTTCAGCACTTAGTTTTTTTTTCTGTGCATCATAAAACATAAATAGTAGTTCGATAACGACGCTTGATACGTCACCAGGTTGAACGCATATTTTCCGCTGCATTCCAATAGCAAACTTTACAAACGAGGGTGATAACGCGAGCTGAAAGGCTCGAACAACGCTTCACGTGATACACGTGTCGACTAACATTAAAAATAAAATTATACTACTCAGTAACGTGCTTCTAGAATGAAAAAAAATATATGGAAACTAATATATATTTAAAAAAATTGATGTCCCATTTTAAGATTCTAATAATTTATCTTTGGATGTAAGGACATCTTATTCCAGAATCGAAACATTTGCAATCGAATAGAGGAACGTCCATTAATTACGTAAGAATGATTTTTTAAATTGTAGACCCCCTCCATTCCTACTGTGAGAATTCACAAGATTTTGGTGACCTGTCTCCCTTCTTACTTAAGATTTTATATTTTTAATAAATATATTATGTACAATATATCAACTATTTTCACTGTAAACGAGATTTCAAAAGATGTCAAGGGATTTCAGAAGATGTCAAGGATTTTTATAAGATTTCAATGATTTCCAGTGATTTGAAATGATTTCAACAGACTTTGAGGAATTTTAAGGTAATTTAAAAGACTAAAAAGTATTTTAAAAAATAACAAAATTTTTACGGAATTTAACGAGATTCCCAAAACTTTTTAAGGATTTCATGAGATTTTTAGAGATTTCGAAATATTAAAAAAATGCCACGGGATTTCAAAGCATTTTGAAGTATTTCAGGAAATACCAACGTATTCTCACGACGATTCAAGGATGGCAGGGGATTTTTATTGGATTTTGAAGATTTTAAGGAATAAGAAGGAATTTCATAAGATTTGGTATTTCAAAACATTTGCAAGGATTTTAAGGGATTTCAAGAGATTCGGAAAAATTCCAAGAAAGATCCATAGAATGAAGATTCATAAATTTCAAGGGATCTCGTAATATTTTTAAGTATTTTGCGGAATTTCAAGGATTTAAAAGATTTTTAAAGATTTTAAGTTTTTAAGATTTTAAGAATTTCCAGGCAGTTGAATCGTTTTAAAGTCATTTCAAGAGATCTATGTACGATACTCATGTAATTTAAAAGATTTTAACTGATTTTTAGAGATTTTAAGGGATTAACACGGATTTTAAAGGTTTTCAAGCAATTTCTTAATAGTTTTGAAGGGATTTCAACAGATTTGCATAGATATAAGAGGATTTTAAAGTTTTTGAAGAGATACAAAAGTATTTTCACGAATTTTGCAGGATCTCAGGAGATTTCAATTCAATTTCAATAATTTGAAGGAAAAATTTTGAGTGATTTATTTTTTTAAAGGATTTACGAGATTTCAAATGAATGCAAAGATTTCCAGGAATTCCACGAGATTTCATGAAAGGTATACCCCAGATTTCCAGAATGTTTGACTCATCGCGACTCTATATATTTATGGGTGCATGTAATATGAAATATTACACAATAAAAAAATGGTATGTTATATGAAATATTACATAATAAAAAAATGGCAAATAATGATATAATGTGCATATAATAGTATAAAAAGTAATTTTAAAAATTTAATGTTTACACAACTTGATTCACATCTATCGAGTGGCAGTTGTCATACTTTTTATTGAAAGTTGTGGGTTACTCATAATGGACATAACATTTCTAAAAAAGGAATTGTTTAGACAATTTTGAATTTCAGGGTGGGAGAAAAATTCAGATTTTCCTATATTTGGCTGTAAATCTCTATGTTTCTGGAAATTATTATTTTTTCTTTCTAACAGTGTTTTTATAGATTTAACTAGTTCCTACTGCCACTTCTGGAAGACTTACAACTTATTACTCCAAATAAAATGATCAATTTTCAACCGAATAGTTAAATTTTCAGTTAAGAAAAAACTGATTTGTAACTGAAAAACACGACTTTTCAATAGTCAAATATTTAACCAAAGAGACGAATTTTTCACTAAAATGATGAATCTTCAACTAGAATAGTTAACTTTTTAGTTACGAAATTAATTTTCCACCAAAAAATTAATTTAAAAGAAAAATAGTTTTTTTTTCCACCTAAGAGATGAATTTTCTAATAAAATGATGAATGATTACCCCAAAAAATGAATTTTAAACAAAAGTGTTCAACCTTCTAGCAAGCAGTTAAATGTGCAACCAAAAAGATAAATTTTCTACCAAGAAGATTAATTTTTTACCAATAAGGACGCAGTTTCAACAAAATACATGAATTTTCAACGAAATTTTTTAATATTCATCTAAAAAATATGAATTTTTAACCAAACATGATAACTTTCTGATAAAATTGATGAACTTTCAATCAAATAATACGATTTTTAACCAAAAATATAATAGTAGACTTTTAAAGCAAAAGTAGTTAGATTCTTAACCGAACTAAATTTTTAAACCAAAAAGGCGAATTTTCCAAAAAGCGTTATATTTTCCCCCAAGCAAGACTTTTTAATCAAGAAAGAAAAAAATAATTCAACCAAATTATGAATTTTCAAGCCAAAAAGACGATTATTTGCAAAATAGTTGAATGCTCAACCCGCAAATATGAGTTTTCAACAAAAAAGCTCATTTTCAACCAAGTAGTTGCATTTTTAACCCAAAAAGACGGATTTTCAACAAAACAGTGGAGTTTTAAAAAAAAATAAATAAATTTCAATGAATATTGATGAATTTCCAAAAAAATAATAAAATTTTGAACCAAATATAAAAATTTTTTAAGCAAAGAAGATGAATCCAAAAAATATGAAAGATGAAAAAAACAAAAAACGTTCGATTTTCGACCACAGAGATGAATTTTTAACTAAAATGTTGAATCATCAACTGGAATAGTTAAATTTTCAGTTAAAAAATAAATGTTCAACAACAACAAAAACGAGTGTTTAACTCTTCATTCTAAAAGTGTTTCTGTAGGTTTACCTAGTTCCGACTCTCACTTTTGGAAGACTTAACACTTCCTAGGACCAACAAGGAATGTTTCAGAAAATTTTGAATTCCAGTGTAAGAGAAAAATTCCAATTTTCCTATAGACTGGGCTAGAGATCTCTATGCCTCTGGAAATCACTTTTTTATTTAAAAAAAAATTGTCATTAGACTTATGCAGTTCAAGCATTTGTCGAAACCTGATGATTTTTAGTTACAAAAAAAATGCAGACTTCTTCGAACACTGATGTTTCAATGTTCAAGTAGACGGCCATGACTTTGATGTGACAGATAAGAATTGACACTAGACAGTTGCTACTGATGAAAATTCATGACAGGCAATTGATCTTGAGAATCGGATCATTCTGATGCGCAATTTGTTGATTAAATAAAAAATCCAGAATCTGTAGAAAAGCGTTGCAGATCATTTTGATTCGATTTCAGGATCTAATTGATCAACTGAGATTTACACGAAGAAAAATAGATGTTTACCCTTAACATGTTTTAGGTTAACATGTTTGATGCTTAACTATGGGACAGCCATACACGGAAAAAAATGGATGTTTAAATGTAGATGTTCAAAGGGTAAGATTGTACCGCCTAACATGCAGATATTCATGTCGAGCATCTACTATCTTTTCGCGATGTTAGGCGTAAAAATATTTTTATGTTAAACTGAACACATTCAGATGTTAAAATCGTCCGAGCGCGGATCAAAATTAGCTATCCCTAATTAAAATCGGATAACGACTTTTGTCTGTCTACACGACGGAACAATGTTCGTAAGTTTTAGGTTATATTGTCTTGGACACATTTGACAAAATGTTTGTGAATTTAAAGTAAAATTTGAGTTTCAGTAATCGAAAATGGATAGAATTTTACATGCTGATTACAGATCATTCGTTCTCAGCTTACTTACCCCGTTTTTATTTTGAAGATTTTGAATGACAAATATTGAACATAACCTCAACTTGACTGAATGTATCATCGAATCGATATTTCATACCCTTTATCTGTTTTGTGTTTATGTATGAAAATTCAAGTTTAATTTTAAATTTACAAACAAGTTATCAATTAATTCCGTATATGATCAAAAATAAGTAAGCTTCTTAATTATGTACAGCCGTTATTTGACATAATCATCATTTAAATTTTTGGATATTTCAGTTGAACATTTTGGATGTTACAGAGTAACATCACACTTTTTAATATCTACAGATACTAACTTTGAACATCTAGATTGCTGTCCTATAGTTAAACATAAAATATGTTAACCCTGAACATCTAGATGTTACGTTTAAACATCCATTTTTCTCCGTGTATATATGTTGAAGGTTAATTTCTGTGGATATTGAAGATATGCAATCACACAAAACTACCAGGTATCAAGTTGATACGGCAAATGGATCAAAATGATGCAACGTTTTAGTACCTCTAGTCATGATCAAGTTGATTCAAATTTCGAGATCAATTACCTGTCATAAAATTTCAACTACTCAACACATTAAGAAATTATTTTATCCTCTAACGGAAATGATGATCAATAAAACCGGTTTGAAATTAAATTGTTAATCAGATATAATGAAAAAAATTATTTACTTAGTTCCGTTTATTTAAAATGAGTATTGAAGTTGTAGTTGTTTGTTTGCAAATTTGAGTAAATCTCGAACAAGGATTGATTATTATCGATTTGCAGAACTTTAATTTGGCAGAAAGAAAGTTTTTCGAAAATGGACAACTGCAGGACATTCAGAACGGAAATGTAGCTACCCTGATAATTTTTCGAAAGACTTGTCACTCTCAGAAGTAAACCTGGTAGTCCAGGTGTTTAAAAAACGTCTTCACCAAGGAAGTTGTGTTCACGATAGAAATTAAAGATTTTTTAACCGTTTTTCGAAAGTCTAGCAATTCTGAAAAGTAAACCTGGTAGTCTTGGTGTTCCAAATACATCTTCTCCGAGAAAGGTGCATTCAGAACTGAAATTTAAGTTACCCTGGCTATTTTTCCAACGTCTCGTCCTTCTACTCTCTGTCGACCTTGAATTTTGGTCTTCAATGCAAATATTTCTAATATCGATTTTTCAATATTCATCCAGTTCTTAGAACATCCGCCTATTTTTGTGCACTTTTAATGTATAAAGGCAGAAGGAAGCTTCAGACACACTTCTATTTATAGAGTATCGCGTGACTGATAAGGGTTGGCGATGGTGGTTCAGTGGACAATGATACACCCATTTATCGACAAGAAGAGCACAATCCCCGAAGGTTGTCTATGTAGAAAACGTAAGGTCAGAGGCAATTTGATCGAAACTGGGTAAACTGATCTTACTCTTTCGCAGATAAAAGTTCCTTTAACAAGATTTGTATGCTTAGGGTACAATTTCATTTATTTCTGAAAAGCTTTTAGATTAAAAGCACCAAATTTGAACGATTTCCAATCCAAGTATTATAATTTAAAAGATTTAAAATTTTCCACAATAAGAAGATCAATCTCAAGATTAAATGTATGGGGAGATTCCTTACGAGAGTTCACTAAAGTAAACATTTATCTTACCAATTTTTTGAAAATTCAAGCAAACATACTTGGGGGACTTATTCAATCATAATAATACGAAAAAAACAAACTTGAAAAGAAGTTAGAATGACGTTATTATGTTATTAGGTTATTCATGGGGTTAGAATGATTTTTTATTTGGATATATAATTCTAGAGAGAAAATTTAAAAAAACTTGCTGGTAATATGTTGTACATATCACCCAAGTTTCTTTCTTGGTATATTTAAACAACAAAAATTGTTCCCTTAAAAATGGTTTAGCTCGAATGAAACTGATAGGATGCATTTTTATACATATTAGAAGAAACTTAAAAAAAAATTTTAAACATAAAAAAGTTGAGGTTTTCCTGAAAATCATCTTTTCATTTTTTCAAAATTCGATGAAAAAAATATGAAGATTTTCTCGAAAGCCCCACCTTTTTTAATTTTCCCCATATTTATTTACAGTTTTTGCTTGTATAAAGACGGCATCCTATCAGTTTTATGGGAGCTTAACCATTTTTGAGGCCAGAAAAATTTTTTTTCTCGCAAACGATGCAAGATATCACAACAGAGAAAGAGGTATTTATTGTAAAACGTTTTTAGATGTGTGAACTTTTATCTGGACAATTTTCTTTACCTTCTTTTGTTTCCGAAAAAATGCAAAAATTTGATTTTTCAAGAATGATTTTTTTCAATATGAAGCAGTGGTTTTCCAAGAATCAATTTTTTTAGAATCAATTGAAAGAGGAAGAATTCCCGCGTGAAGATTCATTATTATAGTTGAAAATACATCTATGTGGATGAAAATTGTTTTTTTTGTTTGTTTGAAAATAAATTTTCAAATGAACATTTAATTATTCCATTTTTGATTGACTATTTGGTTGAAAAATTATGTACTTTGCTGAAAACTCCTCTTTTTCGTAGAAAATCAATTTTCATGGCTTACTTAAAATTTATCTTTTTTGTTGAGAATTCAACTATTTGGTTAAATTTAAATATTTTTAGTTGAAGATTCATCATTTAGTTTAAAAATTCGTATTTTTTAGTCGAAATTTTTTTTTTTTAGCTGAAAATTTATCTATTCCATTTTTGGTTGAAAATTGATCTTTATCAGTCGAAAACTGAACTATTTGACTGCAAATTCATGTATTTTAAAACACAGGAAAATACTTTGAAAATTCGTCTTTTTGGTAGAATATATGAATCTTCTTGGTACAAATTTATTTATTTTTTGTCAAAAATACAACTATTTGGTTGAAAATTAATGTATTTTTTTGAAAACTCATCTTTTTTGGCAAAAAATTAATTTTTTGTTGTTGAAAATTAATCATTTTTGTTGAGAATTCAACTAGTCGGTTAAAAATTCGTGTTTTTGGTTGAATATTCATAATTTTAGTTGGAAATTATTCTCTGTGTTTGAAAATTCGTATTTTTTAGTTACAAATTAATTGTTTGAACTGCAAATTCAACTATTCTATTTTTGGTTGAAAACCTATCTTTATTAGTTGAAAATTCAACTATTTTGTTGAATATTCGACTTTTTTGTTTAATTCAAGTATTTTTGATTTAAAATAAAAATATTTTTTGGTTGATGTATCAACTATTACATTTCTTGTTGTTAAAATTCATATTTTTGGTTGAAAATCCAACTAACTGTTTGAAAGTTGAACTTCTTTGATAAAAATTCATTTTTTTGAGGTTCATCATTTTAAATATCAATTTTCATCAATTATAAAAAATATATGTCTTTGCTTTTCTTTTCTAGTTTGTTAGATAATAGACATTATGAAATACGATAGTTTTGCGCGCATGTTCGTTTTCTAGTTTGGATAGAATTTTAAAAAGTAAGAATGATTGAGTCAAAGGACCAAAATATTTGGTACTTTATACATAATTCTTATTATCTAAATAAACAAAATATTTCGGGTTTGTCACTCTGAAATGGAATTCCTTCTTAGCAACTTCATTAAAAAAATGTATTCCTATGGTGAAAAACTAGGGCGAGTTGTGTCAGTGTGAATATGGATTGACTCTAGAGGACTTTTTCCCACAAATGCAGGGGCATAAACTGAAATCCGTGGATAGTGAGTCACCAAAATGGAATAACTAATTGAGGAGTGCCAAGGAAACGGTAATTAATAGCGAGGATAATGGATCAAATGTGCTTTCTTAAGGGCGTTTTTTTACGAAGGTCTGACTGTCGCGTCGACCACTTTCATGTAAATGCACCAATAAAATTCCATGGTCACATCACATGTAGCCGCAACGATCTCATCCATCAGCTATACAGTTTTTCTTTTGACCCCGTCCTTTTGAACAACTTTCGAAAGCAATACACGCCTCAAATTTCGAATTTACCAAGAAACGCCTAAATCCTTGAATCAGCATTTTCCGCTTCATGCGTATTATATCAAGTTATGCAGTTCACGCAGTCGGTCTTTCAATGTGAGTTTTCCGCTTCAGGGCTAATTTAAAAGCGAGGAAGCTAATAAAAGGCCGCCCATAAAGTAGGATACCAATCTAAGGAAGAGAAGTGTTTTGTACGATTCCTGATGATCAATTTTAACAAAGATTAAGAATTTGATAAAAGATGTGTGAATCGTAAAGTACGATGGCTTTGTGATGCTCTCCAGCTGGGGTGATTACTGGAGAGATTGAACAACGACCCGCGTTGGAGCGGTGTTGTGGAATGAGCATGTTGTTTGAATAAGAGGCCCGGGGTTCGATCCCTGAGCTGGTACCTCTGGAAATTTTTCTATGCACTTTTACCAAGGTTCTGGTGGTTCGAATCCCACCTTAAGCTATAGGTCCCCCCATCATGCACTTGCCTGTAACCCAGTCAATTCCAACTAAAAAAACATGCTTTCGTCATATTCGGCGGTAACCCAATTGAAAATCACTTTCATATTTCAGACTTCACACTCTTTCCCCCATCCCCCTCTTTTTTCCTGTTTTAAAGTATTTCTCTTTTTTTCCATATTTACAACCGAATAAGAAAATCCAACTTAATTCTTTTTGGTTGAAAAGTCTACTCTGGTTGAAAAATTAATTATTTTGATGAAAATGCAACTATTTTGTTAAAAAGATACCTTTTTTGGTTCAAAATTCAAGTACTTTGTTGAAAATTAATTTTCTTTAACTGAAAATTTGACTATTTCAATTTTGGTGGGAAATTAATCTTTTTTAGTTAAAAATTCAATTAGTTTGTTAAAAAGTCATATTTTTGATCAATATTTCCACTAATTGCTTACAAATTCATTCTTTTGGTTGACGATTCATCTCTTCGGTTGAAAATTTAAATATTATGTTGAAAACTTGTTTCATTGTTGGTTGAAAATTGATTTCTTTAAATGAAAATTAAACTTTTTCATTCTTGGTTGGAAACAGAGCTTTTTTAGTTAAAAATTCAGCTATTTGGTTAAAAATTTATCTTTTCTAGTTGAAATTTTAACTATTTGGTTGACAATTCGTCCTTTTGGGTAGAAAATTGATTTTATTTGTTGAAAATTCATTTGTTTCGTTGAGGATTCAACTATTTTGTTAAAAATTTGTTTTGTTTTTTGTTTAACTATTCCATTTTTGTTTAAAAATGCAACTATCTGGTATCAAATTCATGTGTTTTGTTGAAAAATAGTCTTTTTGGGACAAAATTAATCTTCTTTGTTGAAAATTCATCTATTTTATTGAGGATTCAACTATTTTGTTAAACATTCGTCTTTTTTCGTTTAATTCAACTAGTTGAAAATTAGTTTTTTGTTGTCTAAAAGTAATATTTTGAACTGAAAATTTAACCATTTCATTTCTGGTTAAAAATTCATCTTTGTGGGTCAAAAGTTCAGCTTTGGTTCATAATTCAACTGTTTTGTTGCAAGTTTAATTATTGTGTTAAAGTCATCTTTCTCTTTTGAAAATGAACTTTTTTGTCGAAAATTCAACTCTCTTCTAAAAAGTTCGTCTTTGTGGCTTAAAGATTCAACTATTTGCTTGAAAATGCAATTGTTTTTGGTTGAATTGTAATCTTCTTTGTTTAAAAATTTGACCGTTTGGTTGACAAGTCATCTTTTTAGGTTGAAAATTAAACTATTTGGTTAAAAATTAAACTATTTTGTTGAACAATGAATTCTTTTGTTGAAAAAATTGATGTATTTTGATAAAGTTATCTTTTTTGGTCAAAAATTCACTTAAAAAAAAAAGTATTCTCTTTTGCTTCAAAGTTCAACTATTTGATTGTTAATGCAACTGTTTGGTTAAAAATTAATTTTTTGTTTTTGAAAATTCATCTTTATGGGATAAAATTTATTTTGTGTCGAAAATCTTTTTTGGTTGAAAATTCAATTCTTTTTTTGAAAATTTAATATATTTTGACTAAAACTTTTAGAAACTTCAAGCGTTTCATGTTTAACTCAAATTTATTTTGTATAAAGAATTGACTTCTCTATTTTTCCCCCTCTTTGCGTGAAAAATCACGATATTTCCTCTGTTTTGAGAACATTTTGGGTAACTAAACTCACTAGATACGTGAAAAAACGCAGAATAAACATCAAATCCGTGTTTAGCCAACGGCTACGTGAGTTTAGGGTGAGTGGAAAGGCCCATAAGGACAAGTCAACTTTCTTCAATCCTTTCCATAACTATTACGAATATTTAATTATCGGCTTTCTGTTTTATTGAAAAATTGGACTCAGATAAATTTTAGAATCTTTTAAATATAGTATGGACATGAACTATCGACAGTTCCAGAAATCGGTAAATGTCGGTACCAGGATTTTACATTCGGATTAACTAAAAAATGAGTCGAAATATGCGCCGCGCGCCTACAAAAATGGGTTTAGTAGCCTATTAAGGCATTAGAAGCCATATAAACACAAGAGCCTGCATGAAAAAATGCATGGACGTGAAGGAAGCTAGAGTAGTATGCCAGGACAGAAAAGTGTGGCGACAAATAGTTTGTAAACAGAGTGACAATAGAATGAATGACGCCTGAAACAAAGACCTTGGAGACTAATGGGCCCAAGTGGGGAACCATACATAACAATTTTGTGAGGCTCTTCACTTGGGGTGATCGCTAGAGAGATTGATCAGCAACCTGGGTCGGAGCAGTGTTTCGGAATAAGCGTGTCATTTAAATAAATAACACGAGAATTCCAGATCAATCTAAAATATCTATACCTAACACCTATATACCTACCCAATGTACACCTATATACCTATTTAACCCCTACCTATCTACTCTATACCTATATACCCATATACACACTACTATTTTCCAACCGAGCAAGTCACGCCTACCCCGAAAGGGAAATGGCGTAATGGTATAATAATAATAAATTACACTTCCCCTCCCATACTTTCCCTCCCCTACTCCTCCTCCGAACCCCTCTACCCTCCACACACTTCAACATTCGACCGCCCTTCAGCAACTTCTTCCTTCACTACTTCCCCCTTCACTCCAATACCAAGCTAACACACCCCTTCCCAACTTACTTTCCCCAGTCCTCAATTATCTTCCCCACTTACCCTCGTTTCTAATAATTTCCCCTACTTCTCCACACTTACACTCACTTCCCCTACTCCCCCACTTCTACTTTCCCATCCCTCTTTTCCCCTTATTTCACCTACTTAACCACCCCTAATTTCCCCTCACTTCCTCTCCCATCATTTCCCCTTAGTTTCTGGGACTACCAGACCCTAAAAAATGAAATCAAATTTATCCCTTCAAGGAAAACGTCGACCATAATTATTATAAAAGTGTTAAACAAACGGCCAACAATACTTTAGTGAAACTTGACGCCGACCTTCTGTGCTTTAGTATTTGCTGTGTGCAGAGCCAAGGACAAGTCGAAGCGACAATGTTCGATTATTGTCGTCAATAAAAAATGTCACGATCAGGAAGAAGGTCACTGGACATTATCTGAAGAATCAATCTTATTTCCTTACCAAGGGATACCTCCCGAACTTGCAGGAAGCTAATTTTCTACATGCAGGGCACGTGTACGATCACTTTCCTTTTTCATGTCCCGTTCATTAGCATTTTCTCAGACATTTCTTATTGTGCTTCTTAAATGTGTTTACTTATAAATAATGGACCTTGATTGGAAAATAAATAATTTATAAATTTAAGCTAAGACTGTAAGGGCAGGAAAAGGAACATTTTCTTTAATCGTAGAATGAATTATAAATGGAAAAAATAACAGTGATCAGGACATGAAACGGAACTCTATTGAGGCTTATACAGGGTGTCCCAGGCGTATTGTTGTTCCTTTTAATGGCGGATAGGAAAAGAAAATTTAAATCGAAATGTCCCGGAAAATTTTTGGATCGGGTGCTTATTTAGGGTACTGCAGGGCATTGAAATTGCATGTAGGTGAACATCTAGTTGTAAGTGTGCGTGCGACCCCGAAAAACAATTTCTCCTATGGCGGAAACTTCACCTTGCTTCGAGTATTCAAAAAAAAACATGCGATTACGAATGTGTTTGTCTGTTTAAATCGGATGGGCTTAGGTTTTATCGAACCCTGAAATAACCTTGCAAAAAAATTAATTTTTTTATTTAGACATGATCGAGATAAAATATACGCTCACTGAAATTTGGTGCATGGAAAAAATGGCAATGTAGGCTAGGTTTTTCGAAATTTGGTGAGCGTAGAACAAATAATTAACTCTCTTTCTCTCGTTTCTCTTAATTCTGCAGAATTCTGTAGAAGTCTTTGAATTCCATTAAAATATTTTGAATTCTTCTAAAATCTTTATGATTCACGTGGAATTATTGTGAATTACTTCGAGTCTTTTGAATTCTACAGAATTCTCTCGATTTCTTAGACTTCACACGTTATCTTTTGAATTCTTTCAAAGATTTTGGAGAATTCTCTTGAAATATTTAGGATCTTACTTGATATATTTTTAATTTTCTAAATTCTTTCTAACTATTTCTAAATTCAGCAACTTTCGTCGACGGATGAACTGCTACTGGACTAGGATGCACACGTTTTTTTCAATTCTGCAGAATTCTGTATAAATTTTTGAATTTACTTTGTTTTGGGACTTTTCGATTTGAAATTTTTTTTCCCTATCTGCTTCTACAAGGAAGGACAATACTCATGGGGCACCGTGTATACTATTTCAATATTTTAATTCATTCTTAGAAGTTTTCGAATATCTTTGTTGACATAATATATAATAATCTTCAAATTGATTTTTTGTCTACTACCCAGTTTGTCAGTTGATTTGTATACGTCAGTTTAACATCTTCTAAAATCTTGTTTCCACTTGAAGTTGTTTCAATTGAATGGAAATTCTTTAGTTGGAATTCGAATATCAAATTCTCATAGTTTAAAATTAAATGCAGTGTTGGGGATGTTCCTGAGGAAAGGAAGTAATTACTGCTTCAGTTGCTTCGTAAATATAGTAACTTTTAACATTTCCAGTCACTGATTAAACTAACTTGAAGATCATATACGGAAACATATGTTACAAATGTAAAAAATTATAAGACTTTCCAAAAAATAAATCAACGCTGTCATTTTTACTGTTCACAATTGACGAATTCTCAATTGAAAATTTATAAAATTCAATAAATTTCAATTCAAATCATCCAAATTTGAATGAAAATTAAGTTAAAAATAATGTAATTTTGATGCTTCACATTTGAAATATCTTCTATTTGGAAGATTTAGAATTGAAAACTTCACTTTTGGTTTTTAAAATCATCAAAATTGAAGAAATTTTATTTAAATATCTTTAAGATTAAAGAGTTTTCAATAGTAAATTTTCAAAATATAAGAATTTTGAACTGTGAATCGTAAAAATTAAACAGTTTTCCTAGTATGATTTACATTCAAAATGTCCTCGAATTGGAAGATTGAGAATTGAAAACTTGACTTTGGAATTTCAAAATCATTTGAATTTAAACATTTTTATTTATACATATTTAAAATTAAAGAGTTTTTAATTCTGAAAATTTACAATTAAAATTATGCCAGTTTTAAATTTTACAATTAAAAATTATGTAATTTTCATACTTCACATTCAAAATTTCTTATATTTAGAAGATTTAGAATTAAAAACTTGTTTTTCAAAATCATCAAAATGAAATAATTTTTATTTATACATCTTTAGTATTGAAGAGTTTTCAATTGTAACTTCTACAATAAAATAATTCTGCAATTTTTTATGCTTCATATTCAAAATTTCTTCAATTCGAAAGATGCAGAATTTAAAACTTGATTTTTGATTTTCAAAATAATCAAAAAGGAATTTTTATTTATACATCTTCCAAATTAAAGAATTTTTCTTAATTATGCAAGTTTTAAGTTTTACAATAAAAAATGCTGTAATTTTGATAATTTACGTTCGAAGTTTTTTCAATTTGGAGGAAAATCTAATAAATAAATCTTCAAATAAATCTTCAAAATTATACACATTAAAAATGGGGGGATCTTCAATTTCAAAACTTCATTATAGATCTATTTTAAAAAGATGTTCGAAATTTTATGAATACAACTATAAACATTCAAAATTAAACAAGTTGACGAATTTTCAATTGCTAGCATCTTCAAAATGGATCAGTGTAGAAGATGGAAGAAATCAGTAAGGATAAGAATTCTAGAATGTCTTTTAAGAATATCTTATAACCATTTAAAATCCCACAATATATCCTAATTAATTTTTTTCTTTGCTTCTAAATTCCTGCTGGGATAAATCTTGTATTTCAACCAAAGTTACAGATTACTGAAAGCCGATTAAAATTAAAATTATACAAAAGCCCATGTATCAAATTAAAAATTTAATTTTAATTTATGATTATTAATTATATTTTATAGTAGGGGAAACTATGCTTGAACAGGTCATAACAAATTTCTAAATGATTTACATAATTTATAGTAAATTATTGAGAATAGTAATTTGCGTTATGGGAAGACGTAACTACTCATTTAGCTATTCCTGTTCACAAAATGTCGATAAAATCTAATATTTAGTGGCTTTTAATGTTTTGAAGAAACAATCTCGAGGTTCGTTTCCTAATCTCTCTCTGGATTTCCGAATAGGTCATCGCTTCTGGTACAAAAATTAGAGACAAAAGCACACTCATTCATGCATGGGGAGACCACCCTACAGTAGATAATCATTATTCTAAAATACTTGTGTATGTAAAATAATTAATTTAACATAATTAGTAGTTGCGGAACGATGCGTATTAATATGTTAAAATTAGAAGTGATTATTTAATTTACATTTGTTCTTGTAATGAATAATTATCTACTCTACGAGCATTATCTGCTGTAGGGTGGTCTCCCCTACTTGAAAAATATTACATATTGACTTCCAAATGAAACCATTTTAACTATAAATAGTTATTTTTTTGTTGTTCAACATTTTAATATGAGTCATGTCGTTGGTTATGATACTCACAATCAATTTTTTATTCCTTTTCATATATCTATACAATTTCTTCCACCTGTATTAAATATTGTGCCAAATATTGTGGTTGAAGTTTTAAGAACAAATTTTTGTTCGTATTCAAATAAATTCAAATAGCCTACATTCAAAAGTGACCTACTCTTGCATTGTTTCCATTTCTACAAATTAGGCATATATTTTTATTTGATAATTAAATAAAAAAATACCGGGGAGTTACTTTGAACTTGAAGTTGGATCAAAGTGATTTACAGCAGAGTGATACTCATTTGATTAAAATGATTCTGATTTAGTATCAAAAGTATTTGACAGTTATACGTAAGCATTGAATTCAGGGTGGCCGCAGGTCAGGGAAAGCCTGAAAATCAGGAAAAAGTCAGGGAATTTTGTTGGTGAGGAAAAGTTCAAGGAAAAGTCAGGGATGTTGAACAAAAATGGCAGAAGTTAGTGAATTTTTTTAAGAAGCACTTTTAGTAACTTACAAGAATAATGAGGGTTGTCACGCAGTCACTTTTAGTCAATTTTTGTTCTTAAATCACAATCTAGTCCCTTTTTTCAGATAAAGTCACTATAGTCACTTTTAAAAATGAAAATATCATTTTATCCACTTTTCTTCAATAAAATAACCCCGGGATGAACCACTATTGAATTCAGGTCTATACCTATTTTTGAATTTTCTTGAATTCTTTTGAAATATTTTAGAATATTTTAAAATATTCCTACAATTTCCAACAGATTTTGATAATCTGAAGGGACTTTAATTTTAATTTCAAATTATTTCTAAGGATTTGAAATATTTAAGGGTATTTTTAAAGATTCCAATGAATTTTGAACAGATTCCAATAATTTAAAGGGATTCCAACAAATTTTAAATATTTTAGGGTATTTTTCAAGATTTTAACTTTCTAAGTAATTTTCAAGAGCTTTACAAAATTTCAAGGAATTTCAGAAGATTTCGAAGGATTTTAAATATTTTCGGATATTTTGAAAGATTCCAAAGAATTTGTATTGGATTTCAATCATTTTAAGGGACTTCACATGATTTTAAGTTATTCTAAAAACACCTAAAGAATCTTCAAGAACATTAAAAAGTTTAAAGGTATTCTAAAACATTTCAAAGGATTTAAAGCATTTTTGGGCATTTTCAAAGATTCCAAGGCATTTTCAAGAGATTAAAATTTTTTTTAGGGATTTGAATGGTTTTAAAGGATTTAAAAAAATTTTCACCTATACGGTTTTAGGCGTTTTTAAAATATTCCACCGAATTTTACCAGATTTCCGAGGATTTCAAATGATTTTAAGGGATCTTTAAAGCTCTCAAAGTATTTTAATAAATTTTCCAGGGTTTCAAGAAATATCATTCGATGTCACTGGATTTTATAACATTTGAATTGATTTTAAAGAATGTATGAACAAGAATTGAAGGATTTCGTAGCTTTAGGGTCCAGTAATAAAAAAACTGTGTTTTTAATCAGACGTTTCGACTCATGTGGGAGTCCTCTTCAGTGATTTATTTCTAAACAAAACAATTGTACATTTTAAGTAATATGCTAAACGAAACCAAAATTTACGATTTCAATGATTTTATGAGATTTTAAAAGCTCTCATTTTATTTTAATAAATTTTTTGAATCCACTTCAATTCTTCTAAATTCGCTTAATTCTACTCAATTCAATGAATTTTTTCTTAGTTTTTGTTTAATTAATCTGAAAGTGTTTCGAAGGCAGCTTGAATTCTTAAGAATTCCATCAAATCCTTTTGAACTCTCTTGAATTTTTATAAACTCATTTCAAACTTACTGAATTTAATTAATTTTTTCATATTTTGGAATTGCTTACAATTAACTTGATTTTCTTTTTAAAACATCTTGAATTGTTATGAATTTTATGAAATTCTTCTCATTTCTCTTGAATTCCTCTAAATTTACTCAAATTTTACTGAAATAATGGAATTAACATTTTCTTTTGTCAATGCATTTGAATTTTTTTACATTCTTTTAAATTCAAAAGAATATTAGTCACATTATTATTAGTCACTTTTAGTCACTTTTTGAGCTAGAAATTAGTCACTTTTAGTAACTTTTTCGGTTTGAATAGGTCACTTTTTCTATCTTTTATAGAGTATTATTGTTTGCTTATAAGAATAATACTCTAGTTTTCATCAGGTACTATAAGGTGATATTATATTTATTAAATCTCAGACTCATTTTGTGACATCCTTTCTGAAGCAATCCTAGAACTTTTCTTATAAGAAAGTATGTGAAAAATTGTGAAAGAAGCAAAATATTATTATAGGGGGGTAGTTTCTAAAAGTTCAAGTGTATTTTTCTATCACTGGCATACATTTTATTATTTGGAAGTTCATACTTAATTATTCAAGGCTGAAAATATCTCAGGTGTATAAAAAGGACATTATTAATTTGGAGGGTGGTTTTTTCACTTTTGAGGGTAGTATTCTACATAAAATTAGGGTAAAATTATTAACAGTGATACCTATGATACGTATGGACGTGCGGTCTCCAAGGCCGCACCATGCTTCTGATATGTGGGTCCCTCCTCCCTTTGGTGTAAAAGATTATTAATAATAAATGAAATCACGTCCATACTTAAAGGCTAACACTTTTTAGCGTTTACAGGCATTTGACCACTTGCTACACTTTTTTCTTTAATTTATAAAAAATTGTACAATTATTTTTGAACGAAATATAATATAATAGGGCTGTTAGACAACGAAAATTTTGTATGCCACCCTGGTAGGCAATCAAAATAAGAAAAGTGTACTCTCTAAATATGAATCAGTGAAAAATTCACTGATTGAAATAGTAGTTGGACATTTCACTGATTAATCAGTGATTCCGGACTTTTCACTAATCAATTCAGTAACACCAGAGTGAATCATGCGAGACATAACCTCTAAGTTTTAAAGTGAAGCGTTGTTATTATTCTTTTATTTAGGTAGCAAAAATAATTTTTTCAGGAAATAAATTTTTGAATTTTTGGACTGTAAGTGTGCTGGATTTACTGCGGGAAAAATATACTCTAACTCGTATAAAAAGTACTTACTTGACGGGTGTGTACATGACAGTCGAATCTTGAAAGTAAAGAAATATGTGAGGTTTTTTGTGATTTAGAAGCATCAAATCTTTTCACATTTTTTAATATTTGATCACATTTATGGGTTTTAAGTTTTTACTATTATTATTTCATTGAATCCACTAAAATCTTATTTTATTATGACTGCTAAATTGACGTAGTGCAGTGCTGCCAACTCTAAAAAGTGAAACTTTCACTTAATGAATAAGTAACTTTTCACTGGTTGTCAGTGACCGGATTCTAGCTATCTGAATCAGTGAGATTTCACTGACAATCATCAGTGACTTTTCACTGATTCACATTTAGAGAGTAATAAGCGTTTTTTGCAAGTAAAATATAATCGAGAAATTATTCACCCTCAACCCGAAAATTAATGAAAGGATGACCGTGGTGTATGTGTGTAGAGTTGACTCGAAGACCAATTAGTTTATTGCGCACGAGCAGACCGAACAATAACCGTGTCACACGTGATCCTCTACGCAACCAAGAATCAGAAAGGAGTCAATGTACTCGGATAAGCAAAATTAAGTGGAACTATATCAATTACTACTGGTCAGTGCCACGTGACAGTACAAAGCTGACAATAATTTAATTGACCGTGCCTTTTTGTGACAATAAATTCAGGGTGGAAAGTCTTAATGTCAACAAAATCGTTTTTGCGAATTTCATAAAGATATAAAATATAGGAATAAAAGTTGTGGATATAATAACTTCGTAAGTATGAATTATTTTCTAATTCAAGCTGTATAATTTTCTATTTTGAGATCGCATGTCTTACCATGACCATCAGCTTCTACTGTCAGGCAAATTGTGAAGTGCAAGTGAAAAAGGAAAGTTACGATCAGACATGTCGGATCATAGACGGACGCAAATCACCACAACTAAATGGAACAAATTTCAAATAATTATTTTTTTTAGGTCAAAATGAAATCTATTTTCTTATGAATCATTTTATGTATCAAAATCAGAACACAAAACTATTGCTCAATTAGTGTTGCGGTGAAGGTTTAAAAAAAATTATTTAAAAAAATTGTAGAATACGCTAGGCATAAAAAAACACTCTAATGTAAAAACAAAAGATTTTTGTACATTATTAGCATATTAAATTCTACATTGTGTAGAATTTGTTTCTTTGGTTTATTTTCTTTGTATTGAAGATTTGATTAGTTCAGTCAAATATATATATTATCAACCAGCAAAAAATTCATCTATTGACTAAAAGAAATAATTTCTTTGGTTTCTTTAATACAAGGAAATATTTCTTTGCAATAAATGTGAAAATTATTCAGTAAAAAAAATTATTTCTCAGGAACTAAAAATCTAATTTCTTCAAATCTGTTTCTCACACGCTAAAAAATATTTTATCATTTCAATTAAATCGATTCTTTCAAGTGATGAATACGTATTTAAATTAAGTAACTTATCCATGTGTGGATCAAGTAATTTTGGTTTCTTTGGGTGAAAGAAACATTTTTCCCAGATAAATAATTATTCATCATATTGAAAAATATATTTATTCGATGCTAAGAGTTGACACGATTCATTGGAAGAAATCGTCGTTTAAATAAACAATCTACAATTAATTAACTTGAACAAATATTTGTTCGAATGAAGGATATACTTTTTCAATAAATAAATTTGCATTTTGCGTATTTGTTTGAATGAAATGTTCATGAAATCTTAAAAATTAAATTAAAAATTAAACTTTTGAACAAATGCTACATTTAAATTTTTGTATTTCAACTATGCAAACTTTTTAATCAATGGTGGTATTTTGCTAAATGAATGGAAATTCTGTTGCGTTTTGAGCTGCTTTTATTTTGATAAATTAAGTTGTTTTTTAAATAATTCACTGTTTTTCTTTAAATTAAGAACTTGGTTCTTTGAATCGATTAATATTTTATCAACTTTGTTACATATTCTGAACTGAACTGAACCGCTTCATAGGATCACAGTAATATTTCCTTATATCAAAAACTTATTTCTTTGTTACCAATCAATATTTGGTAAAAATTAGGGTACGCTCCTTTGAACTAAGGAATCACATATTTCAATTAAGCCAAACTTCTAATTCAGTAGATAGACTTTAATTTGTTTGAAGGAAATATGTTCTTGATTCAAAATCATATTTTACTATGCCAAATACCTAATTTTTAGAGATAAATCGCTAATTTTTTTCAACCAATAACAAACTTCTTTCGCTTAGTTTGTATTTCACTGAATGAAATAAATATTTGTATGCAACAAATATTTTCATACTTTTTGGGTTAGATGAAGCCATTTATTTGTATTGAAGAAATGTTTTATAGGACCTAGAATTTTCCTTTCTTGGGATGAAAGGGGACAACTGGGAATGGGATATGATTGTATTTTCACTTTTAACACAAGGAAAAATTACTGCGGAAATAGGATATGGTTGTATTTTAACTTTGCGAAAAATTAAAAGAAAGGCTACTAGCAAAGGGCTAAAGGTGTGTTCCTACTCAGCCCTATCTTTTTTTCAGATGTAACTTCTTTAAAAAAAACAAGCTACACCCTAAAATAGTTAGGATGGTTTTACAATTTTGACTGCAATTTTTCTAATGTTGTCACTTTGAAAAATATGCCCCCTTTTTACCTCACGGATTAGGTAAAGCAGGCATAATAAAGAGAAGGTCTGCTGGAAAGGGGGTAAGGATGTGATATTACTCAACCCTATCTTTTTTCCAGTATAGTCTTCTTAACAAACTTCAAATTTTTTATTAGTTTCAAACTTGAAAATGACTTTCCTCTATGATCTTATGACCTAGCAATACATATTTATAATTTTTCAAAATATTTTGTTTATCTTTTTTATATGAGGAAAACTTTTTTAATATTGAAAATGCAGAAGGACTGTATATGATGTATTTGTTCACGTTTTCGAGACCCATCGATTGACCTATTGAACAACCTTTTATGACCTTCCATGACCTACCAATCCCGTGTTTAATTTTTAAACAAAATTATTTACCTTCTTTATAAGAGGATTTTTTTTATATTGGAAATATAACAGTACTGTATTTACTATAATAATTTTTGCGTCTTCGAGAAGCGTCGATTGAACTACAATAGTTCCTTCGATGACCTTTCATGATTACATTTTAAATATTTGTTAATATTATAATTATATTAATATAAATTGGAATAAAACCTATTGAATATCCTTTCATAATAATTGGTAGCGACTGATAAAGTTAAAACAAGATTTCTTTGTTCATATGAGGAAAACTTTTGTTTTAAATTTGGAATATACCACTACCGTAAGTTAAAAAGTTGTTCTTTGTAACAGAGCACATTGATTGACCTTTTAATGTTCTGCCTGTTTTTTCGAAAATAATATTTTCAGTAAGACAGACACATAAGGTCAAAAAATATTGAACGTGTCCATTTTTTTATTTGTCAGAGAAAAACCTTCATCCATGAAGAAGAAAATTTATTTGATACATATATCAGAAAGCAAAGTGGTCATCAAATGAGCACAAGTAAATACACCCATATTGAATAGACCCGATAGTACTTCGCGGCGGTATTTTATATTTCAATTTAAAAATTGCGAGACAACAAAAAATGACAATTCACTCAGAGAAAAAATCGTCTTCGAAACTAAAACATCATCCTCTTGCCTGTTTTGTTTTAAACCACGTGAACGTGTATATCTTTTTTAAACAAACAGAATTATTTAACAGCAGTATTATATAAAGTTTGTCGCAAAAGGATCATGTTTGCTGCAAACAAAATTCTTTTTCAGACAAATGAAAATCCTCTTAACCTTAAATTTGACAAGAAATTCCATTTGTGTTAAGAAACATCCTTTTAACATGAAAGGACATTTCTCTAAGTGATTTGTTTGTTATCTAGTATAATTAAACTTGCCTGCTTATTAAAGAAGCATAACTACTTCTTATCTAAAAATTTATTCCTAAATAAATTTACTTACAGAAATGAAATTTTTAAACAGCCTTTTGCACTGATTGCATTTAAAGTTCAAGGTCAAGTTTAGAATGAAATGTCAATATCAGTGAGCTTGTAAGAATGAACAATGGATCGGATAACCTTTGATATCTTTTTTAACCAGAACAATCGCCATAAGTTTTGTGAGGCAAAGCAAGGTGATTTTGTATCACTCGACGCATTCAAAAGGTTAGGTACGAACTCCATTTATGGCCACTTGAAACGCCACTTTTGACCACTTAGATCCCATTTACTATCATACCTTCTTGCAGTTATGAGCGCAAATTACAAGAGAGCGAATGTACACGTGAAATTGCCAAGAAATAAAAATTCCTCAATTCCTCTCCCATTATTAATCCGAGTCTATTAATCTTATGTTGTTATTAGTTATTCCCCTTTATTAATTAATCGCTGGAGCAATAAAACCCACTTTATCGATCAATAAAAGACTTCACCAACTGATTTATAGAGCAGTTTTAAATTACATGATCGTATGAAAAATTATTTATTTACTTATGAAGCCGTTCAAAAACTACGACACAACGCCAGGAGGATGATTTATGACATAGGGGTTAACGCAGAATGTGAAATCACACATGGAAAATATAAATGTGAATAACAATTTTTTGAAATGCGCGAAAAAATAAAAATTAGTCATTTTACTTTACAAGTAAAGCACCTCAATGCAGACTTCACTCTCGTTTCTCGATTCCCTTACTTTTTTCCTTATTTCGAACATTCTTTTTCCAGTGTTTTTGAGAACATTCCCCTTTTTCTTATTTTTTTTTCGCTTAAATGCAAACTGATTCAATAAAACCCAAAAAGAAACTCCAACTATTTTTCGTTTAAATGTGAATTCTTTTTCATTTACAAATTAATACTATTATATTTTTGGTTCAGAATTCATCTCTTTTTGTTAAAAAATCTAGTGTTTGGTTAAAGATTTCACAATTTTGTTGAAATTTCGTTTTTTCGTTGAAAATTAATTTTTAGGAAGTGAAAATTTAACAATTCTATTTTTGGTTGAAAATGGATCATTTTTAGTTAAAAATTCAACTACTTGGCTAAAAACTGAAAATTTAAATATTTCATGATAATGGAATAGTTAAATTTGCGGTTGAAAATGAATCGATTTTAGTTAATAATTCAACAATTTGGATGAAAATGTATATATGTTGTTGTACATTTGTCTTTTTTGGTAGACAATTAATCTTCTTCGTTGAAAATGTAAATACTTTGTTGAAAATTCTTTTTTTTTTTGGTTGAAGATTTTAGTGTTTTGTTGTCAATTCGTATTTTTCGGTAGAAAATTAATCTTCTTGTTCAAAAATTCAACTACTTGGTTGAACGAATTTGTTAAAAAATTCATTTTATTAGTTGAAGATCTCTATGTTTGAAAATTAGTTTTTTTGTTGAAAGTTAATTTTTTTAACTGAAATATTAACTATTCCATTATTGGTTGAAAATTGATCGATTTTTGTTGTTGAAAATTAATGGTTTTAACAGAAAATTTAACTATTCTATTATTAGCTAGAAATGAATCAATTATAGTGGATAATTCAACAATTTGGTTGAAAACGAATGTATGTCGTTGTAAATTCGTCTTTTTTGGTAGAAAATTAATCTTCTTCGTTGAAAATTTAACTATTAACCAGTTAACTAGTAGGCTCGAACTCGACGTTATGTGCCAAAACTGGTAGAAGCAAATAATTCCGTATTCATCATTAAAGTTCATTTCCTAAAGGTTTTTTATGTCGCTGATGACGAATCCGGGGTCAAAAATGAGAAATTCAAAATAGCGGACCCAATATGGCGGACTAAAATGCAAAAATCACGTGATTTGAATGAAAGGCAGTACTAAAGAGTTTTTTTTAAGACGCTGATGATTCTTCTACTATATTTTCAGCTATTTTGAATTTTTCAATTTTGACCCCGGATTCGTCATCAGCGACCAAAAAAACTACGGAATACCAATTTTTATAAAAATCCATTGAATTTTGTGACAGTATCCCAAGTGCGCATATATGCGTCATTACCAGTTTTGTCACGGATTTTTTCTGCGCATATATGCGTCATTACCTGTTAACTAGTTAATTGAGGTTCTTGTTTGAAAATTCAACTACTTGGTTGAACTACTTTGTTAATAATTAATTTTATTAGTTGAAGGTCGATATGGTTGAAAATTCGTTTTTTTTTTGGTTGAGAATTAATTTATTTTAACTGAAAATTTAACTATTCCATTATTGGTTGAATATTCATATTTTCGCCTTTGAAATGGAACTGTTTAGTAGAAAATTTGACTTTATGGATTGAAAATTCAACTGTTTTGTTGAAAATTCGTCCTTATAGGCTGAAAATCCAACAATTTGGTTAAAAATGTATCTATTTTGTTCAAAAATCATCCCTTTTGATTAGAGTTTCAACTATTTGGTTGTGAATGCAACTGTTATGTTGATACTCAGTTTTTGTTGTTCTTGTAAATTCAACTTTGTAGGTCTAAAATTCAACTATGTGGTGACAAACACAACTATTTTGTTGAAAATTTTATTATTTTGTTGAAAATTTTATTATTTTGTTGAAAATTTTATTATTTTATTGAAAATTTTATTAAAAATTCAACAGCTTTGTTGAAAATTCGTCTTTTTAGCTTAAAGATTCGACTATTTGGTCAAAATGCAACTGTCTTTGGTTGAAGTTAATTCTTTTTTGTATAAAAACTCGACTTTTAGCTTGAAAATTGTTTTTTTTTCTTGCAAGCTGAACTATTTGGTTATCAATGCAACTGTTTGGTCTCAAATTAATTTGTTTGTTTATTGAAAATTTAACTTTTTGGTTCAAAAATCTTCTTTCTTGGTAAAAATTCATGTTTTCTGGGTTGAAAGACAACTGTTTTCTAACACATTCGACTTTTCAGCTCGAAAACTCAATTCCTGTGTTGAAAATTCATCTCTTTCATCACGGAGCTACTTTCTTTGGTTGACAATTCACCCATTTGAATTTCGGGCTGTCAAGTCCGTGTTACTTTAGGAATTTATCCAATGAAAAAAAAAATTTTTGACCTAAAAGGTGTTTCAGCTTTGTGTGATGATCTGCGACGAAGACGGAGAGTGGTCGAAAAAGTGTTCGAAAAACCGCGACGTAATTTTTGAACGGCCCCTTAACTTTTTTTGTGTAGCACCTGTAAGTATGGAATATACTTTGTAACAAAGCGTGAAAAACAATTAAAGATCTTTTTAATGATTCTTTTTTGCAAAACAAGAGTATCAATCACGGGGACGAATATTAAACCACTCATAAATTAACATTCATGCACGTTTTATTGAGTCGTTTTTTGAGGTATTTTTTCACTCGATGGTTAAGTAATCACTGTGCTCGTTGTAACAATAAAGAACCTTCTTGGAAATAAATCAACATGAATTTATGATTATATATTATATAGCATATCAAAAATAGAAACCCATTTTCAGATCTTTCAAAAAGTCCTGTAGTAAAATTAGCCTTTCCTTTTTCTACGTAAAAATAATCATATGTCAGTTAATAATGTCCGTAACGATTTTTTTTGCAATTTGGTTTTTACTCACGGCGTGTAAATGCTTGGCGAAAGACAGTACTTAACACAATCCTCAAGTTGTTTCACTTACCTGAAATCAGAAAAAATAAAGGATTATATTTACACTATTGAAAAATCAAACATAAAAGTATAAATTTTGCAAAATCGTGCGCAGGGAGCACTCGTTCAGTATTCATAAATGCCGAGGACATTCCAAGATGCGTGCATTTGAAATATTTTTAAGATCAAGTAAACACAATATATTTCTGAGAAAACAATATTTCGAGAAATAGTTGAGTCGGTAAAAATTCCTAATTAATTCAATTAAGAGCAGACACGAGAAACGATATTCTGAGAAAGATAATAGTCCTGCAATTTTCTATCCAGAGTCTTAAACATTAAAAACTGCGATTTATTTGTTATGAAGTTGCTACGTTACCTTAATTTTGCAACCAATTTCAAAGAATTTAAAAAGGTTCACATTATAATTAATGCCCTTTATAATTATTCAAATTTAAACGTTTGGACTAATTAATTAGTTTATGAGTCTAACATGAACTAGAACCGGTTACAGGTATGCAGAAATATACATAATACATGAGGATAAGATAATTCATATTCAGTGTATAACTTTAATTATTTTTAAAGTGTAAAGATATCACCCGATCTTACACTGCTGTTGTGAAGATGTCAGGTCTAATAAAAACAAGTAATGAAGGGAAGAGTATAATTTTTTTTACTGTTAAATAATTATTGTGAATATATTCACAAACAAATTTAAATGGGTATGTGTTTAAAATATTGAAAGACGAGTTATGAAGCACTAACCGAAATTTCTCTTTTCTTACATAATCATATATTTGCAAAAGATAATGGCTTTCAGTTTCAATATTACCAGATTAATTAAAAAATTTACATTTTCTTAGTTCGAGATTGTCATACGAATATTTCGTGATATTTAAAACGAAAGATATTTACATAAATCTTAGTCGTTAATTATCTTCTGGCAATAAAAGTTTCACGATCTCATTTACGAAAAGGAATACAAAAAATTAAAAAGAAAAAAATATTCTAGACATGATCTATTCCAAAAAATTACTTATTTCAGACTTCACAGACCAAAAGGATGTCTACTGGGGTTATTTTTCACGAAAATAGGGGAATAAATTCTTTAAAATAAAATTAATGTAGGTAAAATTTTAAATCCATACGAAACGCTTTAGATTATAAAGATTTTAACTCGAAATATATTGCATTTTTAAGAAAATAGTTAAATTTTCAAGAAAAAAAAGGATTAATTTCCTACGACAAGGGATGTTTTTTTTCAGCTAAAGAGTTAAGTATTTTAGCTAACGTGTCAAATTATTTCGAAAACCGTTGACTTTGAGACCCGAAAAGATAAATTTTTAACGAAAAGTTGAATTTTCAGTCAAATTATTTGATTTTCAATCTAGAAAGTTGAATTTTTAACCAAGTGGTCGAGTTTTCAAACCATTTACTTGAATTTTCAACCAAAAAAATATGAATTCCTAATTCCTAACTATGAATTCCTGAATCTAATAGTTGATATTTAAAACAAAAAAGATTTAAATTTTTAATTTAAAAAAAGTTGAATTGAACCAGCAAAGACGAGTCTTTAACAAAATAAACGAATCCTCAACCAGAACAGATTAATTTTCAAAAAAACATTAAATCATCGTTAACCAAAAAAGATCAAAGTTCTACCAAAAGAGATATATTTTCGAGCGAAGAATTTAATTTTCAACAAAAAAAGAGTTTTTACTCAAGAAGGAAAAACATTTTCATCAAATTAGTTAATCTTAAATCAAAGAAGACTGATTTTCAACAAATTAGTTAAATTTTTCAACCAAAGAGATGAATCTTCAACTTTAAACTTCCAACCAACTAGTTGAATTTTCATCCAAAAAAGAAGAATTCTCAACGAAAAAAAATAATAGTTGATGTTTCAACCCAAAAAGATTTTTTAGATTACAGTTGAATTTTCAATTAAAAAGTTTATTTTTAACCAAGAAAGATGTCTTTTATACCAGAAAAGATGAATTTTCAATTCAAAAGGGCGAATTTTTAACAAAACAGTTGAGTTTTCAACAAAAAAGATTACTTTTAAAGAAAATAGTTGACTTTTCAACAGAGTAAATTATTTATTAACAAAATAGTTAGGTTTTCAACTCAATGGTCCAATTTTCAACTTGAAAATATGAACTTTCAACCAAATGGTCGAATTTCCAAATAAAAAAGATTAAACTTTAACCAAAATCAAAATAGTTAGATTTTCAAGCCAAAAAGACGAATTTTTTAGAAGGAAGTTCAATTTTCAACCAGAAAAGTGTGATGTTCATAAAAAAAGTTTATTTTCAACCAGGAAAGATGAACTGACTACCAAAAAAGATGAATTTCCAACCAAATAATTGAATTTTCAATCAAAAAAGAAGACTAAGTGTACAATAACACTATTTGAAATATTTTCAACCTAAAAAGGAAAATTTTTAGAACTCAGTTGAATTTTCAACTATAACGTTCACTTTTAACCAACAAAGATGTCTTTTATGCCAAAAAAGATGCATTTTTAATCCGAAAGGGTGAAATTTCTATCCAAAAAGACGAATTTTCAACAAAACAGTTGAGTTTTCAACAAAAAAGATTATTTTTAAAGAAAATAGTTGACTTTTAAACAAAGTAAATCAATTATCAAGAAAATAGTAAGGGTTTTAACCCAATGTTTTAATTTTCAACTCAAAAATATGAATTTTTAACGAAATGGTCGAATTTTCTAATAGAAAAGGTTAAACTTTAACCGAAAATAAAACAGATTTTCAAGCCAAAAAGACGAATTTTTTAGAAGGAAGTTGAATTTTCAACCAGAAAAGTTTAATTTTCAACAAAAAAGTTTATTTTCAACCAAAAAGATAAATTTACTACCAAAAAAGATGAATTTTCAATCAATCTGCTATCCAGAACAGTTGAATTTTCGACCAAAATAGGTGAATTTTCAATAAAATAATTAAATTTTCAACCAAACAGTAGAATTTTCAACCAAAAGAGATGAATTCTGAATTAAACAAATAATAGTAGACTTTTCAACCAAAAATAGTTTGATTTTCTTATTGGGTTCTATTAAATCTAGTGATGTGCGCTTCAACCAATTAATTGTTTGACAACTACAAAAAAACCTATACCGGGTACATCAGCCAAAGGTTAATCAAATAATTTCAGGTAAAATAGCTAAAATAAATAAATGATAAAAACAAATAATCAGTTAAAAAATTAATCACCAAACACTTTCACGATCGTAAGATATTTAATCATCTCCGCACTTCCGCTGATTAAATCTTGAACCGATTATTTCTTTTGATCGTTTATTTGTTTAAGCTATTTTAATTTATCAATTATTCTAATTGTAGGAAAAACCGGAAGTAAAAATTACACTAAAATGGCCTCATAGTTTGCAGGTCGTTCTTGCAAACGTAACCAAATGGCATCTGCACATTTGTTCTCATAGATATTGTAAGAAAAGGAATGAGTAAGATTTTTTTGCGACTAACGATGATTTTATTAATGTGCATACATTGCAAGCACCAAAGCTTACTTATATCGCATGTATAATAAGGCTAAGCCGTCATTCGACACACCTTCAAAGTGCAGGGGCGTGTCACTCGACGTCATATAGATATCAACTAATTGCATTGCGAATATCGAGTGGAATAAGATAACTGAAATTATGTGTGTATTGTATGTAGTTTATGATTGATAAATAGGATTAACTTGATGTACTGCGTAAACATACGAGCTTTGTCATTACAATTCCATAACAAGCTTCAACCAAAAAAACTTTTCTTCAAATAAATACCTCTTATGCGGAAAAAGCCTATTATGACTTAGAGAAAAAGTTGTCTTGAAAAAAAAGCATCTTGCCTGTTTTGTTTCGAGCCATGTGAAAATCTTTTTCACACAACCATAATTATTTGAATTTGACGGCAAAGTGCAAGATTACGTGAAGTTTGTCGCAAAAGGATAATTAGGTTATTTCAGAATCACTACCTGTTCAGAAAAGAGTCACTTATTGTCTGCTAACGCGAATGCTGGGTATGCCAAAAACATGGCTGTCCATATACAAATCATTATTAATGAATTAAACAAATAAAATATGGGAGGATATCAGTTGTTCGGTTTGTTCTCGGAAAAAGGGAAGATCTTTTTTTTTAGTTACATGCTATTTTTAAGTAATGGCAAAGTGAATTATACTAAAAAAATCGACGAAAAGATATTAGTTGGAGGTTATCTAGATCTTCAAGAAGTAAACAAATGTGAAATTTGTGAAATAAGGACGTGTAGTGCTGTTTTATGCTGTTTTACGGTTAAAAAAATTATTTAAAAAATGTTAAGTAAATACTATTGAATCTTACAGTGTGATTTGAATCTATGGTATGTGGAGAAAATTAGATTTTCCACACTGTGACAATACTATTAGAAAATCCGGTCTTAAATCTGCAAATTTAACAATATTTTAATGGTGCTGTTATTTATAATTAATTTTTCATAAAGAGAAAGTAACGACGAATACTGGACTTGAATTTTTTGGCTTTTTGGTATTTGTTTCCTTTTTGAAGTTCTAGGTAACCTCTAACAAACAGCTTTTTAGAAGATTTTTCAATATAATTTAGTTCGTCATTACTTAAAAACAGCATGTAACTAAACGAAGGATCTTCCGACTTTCCGATAATAAATCCAACAACCGATATTCTATCATACTTTGTTTAAAAAATTCATTAATGATGATTTTTATAGTGACAGCAATGCATTTTGCGATAGCAGACGATAAGAGAATCTTTTCTAAAAAGCTAGTGATTGTGAAATAACCTATTATTTGTTGAAAAAAGATTCTTTTTGAGACAAATAAAAATCCACTTGACCCCAAATTTAAGAGAAACTTCCATTTGCGTCAAGGAACATACTTCTGACACAAGAGAAAATTTTTCCGAATGACTTTTGTTAGAGCTTCATTTTTTATAGGCAGTGCTTTTATACAGATTATGGATTTTTTATATGATCAGGAATTGAGCATCAGAATGATCCGATTCTCAAGATCAATTTCCTGTCACAAATTTTCATATTTATATTATCATTATAAGTACCAACTCTCGAGTGTCAGTTGTTATGCCACATCCAAGCCACGACCGTCGAGATACTGAGCTTTCGACGAAATTCCTACATTTGTTTTAAAGATAAATCAATCAGTTTCGATGAATCCTTAAAACACTAGAGAAACACTTTTTGAAGGTAAAATAATAATTTCCAGAGTCATAGAAATTAACAGCCTAGTATGAGAAAATTGGAATTATTCTCCCACTCTGAAATACAAAATTTCCTAAAACATTGCTGTTTGGACCTACAGGAAGTTGTAAGTCTTCTAGAAATGGAAACTAGGCAAATCTATAGGAACACTTTGAGAAAGAAAAAAAATTAATTTTCAGAGTTGAATATTCGCTTTTTTTGGTTAGGTGTTTATTCTTTTAACTGAAAATTTAACTATTCTAGTTGCAGATTCATTATTTAAGTTTAAAATTCATCTCTTTGGTTGAAACTTAATTATTTTTGGTTAAGGAGTCTACTATTACTGTTTTGGTGGGGAATTCATCTTTTTTGGTTAACAATTGCATTATTATTTTGGTATAAAAAGTAATTCTTTTTGGTTGAAGATTCGACTTTTGAGGTTGAAAATTCAACTATTTGGTTGAAAATTAATTTTTGTTGTAAAATAATATCTTCGGGTTGAAATATCAACTATTACATGTTTGTTGTGAATTTATCTCATTGGTTGAGAATTTAACAATTTTGTTGAAAATTCATGGATTTTGTTGAAAATTGGTCTTTTTTAGTAGAAAATTAATATATTTAGTTTAATATTCATCTCCTTAGTTAAAAATTTAATTGTTTGGTTGAAAATTCATCTCTTTGTTTGAAAATTCATATTTCCAGATGGAAAATTCAACTGTTTTGTCAAAAAATGATCTTCTTGGTTGAATAAACTGTTTTTGATTTAAAAATAAAATCTTTTTGGGTTAAAAATTCAACTAGTGTGGTAGAAAATCCAACTATTTGGTTGAAAATTAAATTTTTTCTTAAAAATTCATATTTCTAAGTTAAGGAATCAACGGTGTCGTAGAAAATGCGTCTTTTGGGCTTAAAAATTTAACAATCTAGTTAAATATTTTTTTTCTTTACTGACTGAAAAATGTTTCTTGGTTGAAAATTTAGATAATTCGACGAAAATAAGTCCATTTGGTTCAAAAAATCATCTGTTTTGGTTGTGGATTCAATTGTTTTGTCGAAAAGTTCTCTTTTTCGGTTGATATTCGTTTTTTTGGCGGAACATTATTTTTTAAATAGATAATTGAAATATTCCATTTTTATTTGAAAATTCAACTATTTGATTGAAAATTTATGTATTTGCTTGAAAATTAGCCTTTTTGGTAGAAAATTAATCATCTTGGTTAAAAATGTATCTCTTCTGTTAAAAATTTAACTACTTGGTTGAAAGTTGAAATCATTTGTTAAAAATTCATTTCTTTGGTTGAATATTCATCTATTTTGTTTAAATTTTCATTATTTAGTCAAGAAATACATTTTTTAACTGAAAACTTAAGTATTCCATTTTTGGTTGAAAATTTATCTTTTTTTTTTGTTTTAAATTCAAATATTTGTTTGGAAATTTTGGTTTTTGTTGGTCTCAGGAAGTTGTAAATCTTTCAGAAGTAGGAGTCGGAATTAGGTAAATCTAGAGAAAAACTTTTAGGAAGAAAAAAAGTAATTAAATAATTATGTTAATTTTATTATTTAAATAATGATTTTAAAATTCCAATTAAATTGGAATTTTTTCCCACCCTGAAGTTAAAAGTATAAAAACTGCCACTAAACAGATGCGAATGAAGTTGTAAAAAAATTAATTTTATTTGTGGAAAAGTGGATCATTTTGATCTAAAGTTGTTATTCAGAATGATAAGCAACGGGCTGATATTCCGGGGTTTACTGTGTGTGTAATTCTAAAGTATAATGAGAACGATTCGATAATTACAATAATAAAATATCAAGCTAGGCGGAATATCACGAAATTAGGATTTAAAAAATAATGATAATGAGTAGAATCATTAAAGAGCGACAAAACGACTTCATTTTACAGTGGAGGTGACCTTCACCTTGTTTGGTTCATATTGCGGTTACTTTCTCTCGAGTAGGATCGATTGTTCGACACTTAGCTAATCAGCTTAGGGAAATTATTGTGGGAACGAAATTCTTGGTTCGAGGAACAGATTTGTAAAATAACGATTTCATTCATTTTGTATAGTGTGTCTTGTGTGGTACCACACGATCATTTTGAGACCAAAAAGAAAAGAATCCCTAGGGAGATTTTTGAATAAAATTTATTTTTTCATTCTCATCATTATGATGAAAAGTATTAAACTTGTGTGAATTTATACCTATCCAGTTTTCGTCAATTATTCTCGACGTTTTGAGACACCCTGAATCAGAAAAAAATGGTTTTTACAAACATGTCCTTTGGTACACTCTTTTGTGGATCAAAAAGGTCAATTTCGCTAGTCAGCCTTAAACCGTTTTTTGATAGGGATAATATAGATTTTGTCTTAAACGTGGAAAATGCTATCAAAAAATCAAAAATTTAAATTTATAGCTGCTACACAACGCAAGATATGATGAAAAGTCCAACTGCAAAATTTCTTTCCTCGAAAAGAACTACAAAATTGTCCGTAGCCGTTTTTTTGATAGCACCCAAAGTTTGATTATCGAAGTTTTTTCAGCTAAAATTCAAGATAAGATTTTAAAGATTACATCCTGCCAATTTCAATTTTTTCAACAAATTTCCTAAGTTACAGCACAAGTTGAAGCCAAGGTACAAAATTCGAGAAATTCTTGCCTCAAAAAAAACTTATAACGTGGTATATTCTCTACAGAAGCTAAAAAATATTTCTAATGTGGATCAGTCGAATTTATTACAATTACTTGCAACAGATGATTAAGGTCAATCAGTTTTTTTGAAACAGCTCTTTTTCAGAGCATCCTCTATCTAAAATAGTCTCAATAAGAATTTAAGTGTATAAAATTTCCCGTAAAAATAATAGTATATTACATCACATGTAGGTCTAGACAGGTCTTTACGGGGATACAAGTGATTACGAGTGATGTACGATATTTTATTCGAAATCAGCCTGTTATGAGACTGTAGGTCCATCTGAAAAGTGAGTCGTGATGTTTATAATATCTTTGGTTGTGAAAACATACGACGGACGTGGCAGTCATCTGCTTGACTGTGATTGGTAATCTCGTTATTCAGTGGCCATTTGTGGAACTAGTAATCCGTCAGTGTGGCGGCGTTTGGAACTAATAATCTGTCAGCAGCTGACACCATTCCGTAAATGGCTATCTAATGCTCACTTTTCAGGGGGCGTTACAGGCTCATATCAGGGTGGTTTCGAATAAAGAAATTTTAATATTCTATTTCTTATACATAGTTTGGGAGATGTGGCCATCAGAAATGATTTTCTATTGAAAAATTTCTCTGAGCTTTTTTTTAATGTTAGTTTTTGTAAATTAGCCCATTTCCTGAACATTGTAGATGAATTTCGTACTGATATAAGCTGAAGTACACTTAATTTCCAGCAAATCTAAAAAAAGTAATTGCCAATAATTTTAATAAGTTCCAGGTGTTCAAAGGTATTATAAGGAATTATAATTTTTTCCTGTAGACCCAATCCAATAATTACTTTTAAAAAATTCTGATTACTTCATATTTAATCCTACAGTAAAAAGATTATGAAACTGAACACTAAAAATTAACATTATAACAGTAAAAAATTATCATTCTCTAACGTTATGACTTACTTTTAAGCATTCTGAATTGAACAATATGAAAACAACTAAAAAATATGTAACCTATACAAACAGCCTCAGGAGTTTTATACGATAACAAACTTGTTAATTGCAGCTAATTGCAGCTAAAGATGATACCATCAAGAAAAAAACAGCATTAACAAGAAGTCATTATATCATGAAGCAAAATTTAAAAAACGAATTCCATTGCTTAGTACTATAAATATACGAAGTTACAGAATACAATAAAGTGCCAACCATTTCGCAATAATTTCTTAAAACATAAGATTCCGGCGCTACGGTATCCACAGAAGTTCATAGTTTATTATTTCAATCATGTACTAATTCTGAAAACAACTATTTTCCAATTAAAAAATAATGTAATACCGCAATGGAATAAGATTCGAAGCAACACAAACACTAAGAATTTAAACGCAAAATGTATTTACTAATCCGAGGAGCTAATTTAATTAAAAAGCACTTTGAAAAAAGTAGAGATCTTGTGAAATCATCGATATACATTGCAACTTATTAAGTACACTAGCAAAAATAGCGCCCTGCGCGCACTTATTACATGTTTCTTATTTTGATTGCCTAATTATTAAATTAAAATATATGATTTAATTTACAGTACTATAAAATATAATTAATAATCATAAATTAGAAGAAAAAATTTAATAGCTATATTGGCTTTTATACCATTTTAATTTCAATTAAATAAGTTTATTTTAAAAATTCTTAAATTTTGATGTTTTTGAAGATCAAAAATCAAGTTTTCACTTACAGATCTTTCAAATTGAAGAAATTTCAAATGTAAATCATCAAAATAAGAGCTTTTTTAATTGTAAAATTCAAAACTCTTGAATTTTAGAAATGTGTAAATACAAATTCTAAAATGTTGATGATTTTTATGATCTTGGATTGTAGAATTTTTAATTATAAATTGTCAAAATTAAAAATGCGTTTGATTAAAAACTCTTCAATTTTAAAGATGTATAAATAATTATTCTAAAATTTGGATGATTTTGAAGATCAAAAGTCAAATCTCAATTCTAGATCTTCCAAATTGAAGAAATTTTTAAAGTAAATCATCAATATTACAGAATTTTTAATGGTAAATTTCCAAAATTAAAAACTCTTTTCAATTTTGAAATATTACAATTCAAAGTTCTGCAATTTTAAAGAGTTCCAATTGAAAATTGGTATACAATTGGGAACATTTTTTTAATAGTTCAATTTTGAAGATTTGCAATTTAAAATTCTTCAATTTTAAAGAACTGCAATATAAAATTTTTATCTTTGAAGATTTACAATTGAAAATTCGTTGATTTTAAGAATGCATAAATGAATATTCTTAAATTATAATAATTTTCAAGATGAAAAGTAGAAAATTAAAAAGTTTATAATTGTAAAACTTAAAACATGCCAAATTTTTACTTTTAAATTTTAAAAATTAAATACACTTAAATTTTAAAGAATTATAATTTAAAGTTCTACAATTTTGAGGAGTTACAATTGAAAACTGTTCAATTTTAAAGAAGTATAAATCATTTTTCTTAAATTTTTATGATTTTCACGATCAAAAGTCAAGTTTCAATTCTAAATCTTCCAAGTTGAAGAAATTTCAAATGTAAATCATCAAACTTACAGAATTTTCAATTGTGCATTTCCAAAATTAAAAACTCTTTAATTATCAAAAATTTAAAATTCAAAGTTCTGCAATTTTGAAGAGTTACAATGGAAAATCTTGAATTTTGAAAATATAAAATTACAAATTATTCAATTTTCAAGATTTATATTTTAAAGGTATATAATTTGGAACATTTTCTTAATATTTCAATTCTGAAGATTTACAATTGGAAATTCTTCAATTTAAAATTCTCAAATTTTAAAGTTTATAATAAAAAACTCTTTAACTCTAAAGATGTATAAATGAAAATTCTTAAATTTTTGATAATTTTGCAGATCAAAAGTCAAGTTTCCAATTCTTATTTTTCCAAATTAAAAAAATTATGAATATAAAGCATCTAAGTTACAGAATTTTTTATTGTAAAACTGAAAACTTGCATGCATTTTAATTGTAAATTTTCAAAATAAAAAATTCTTTAATTTTGAAGATTTACTATTGAAAGTTCTACAATTTAGAAGAGTTACAATTCAAATTTTTTTATTTTGAAAATACAGAATTAAAAATCATTTAATTTTCAAGATTTATATCTAAAAGTATGTAATTTAAGAAAAAAAAAAAATTGTTCAACTTTGAAGATTTACAAATGAAAATTCTTTAATTTTAACGATGTGCAATTAAAAATTCTTCAATTCTGAAGATATATAATTATTGAAAACTCTTTAATTATAAAGATGTATAAAAAAAATTTCTAAATTTTTGAGGATCAAAAGTCAAGTTTTCAATAATTCTGAATCTTCCAAATAAAAAAAATTATGAAATAAAGCATCAAAACTACAGATTTTTTCATTGGAAAACTTAAAAGTTGCAAAATTTTTAATTGTAAATTGTCAAAATTAAAAAAATTTCAATTTTGAAGATTGACAATTCAAATTTCTCCCATTTTTAAGATAAATAATTAAGTTTTCAATTCTATACTTTCCACACAAAGTGAATGAATGATTTCGAAGATCATTATTATTGATTTTGTTTCAGGGAGTTTAATTTTTTTAAATGATAAAAATTCTGCTCATTATTTATAAGTTAAAAATTGCTAAATCAATGATGCACTAAGGAAGAAGCCAATTGGGCATCATGTGCTGAGAAACTCTAGAAGTAAATTATGTTGTTATGGTCTATACTCTATAGTATAGTAACAGGAACCTTGCAAGGACGCAGTCTCGCATGCTCTGTGAAGAATAAGTAGATACTTCATTAAACTTGAGAGATGTTTCCTCGAGTCTGATAACGAATCCAATCATATATTGAAATATAAATCGATTAAATACCTATTTGTCAAGCGGAAGAACCATCATTTTCTTCATTTACATGAATCTTTTTTATTTTAACAGTAGGTATTTAATCAGAGTGGCTTTTTCTTATTTTTTTCATTTTCCCTGACCATTAATATTCAAGGACCAAAATTCTAATCTTGCAAGAATTTAAATAGAAAATCTTTTATAAATGGAATAAAACAATTTTAAATCTAAATTTATTATTCACAAGGCAAAGTGACTAATTTTCATCACAATAAGTAACTAAATGTGATTTAAAAAAAAATTCAAGTCAAATTCAAAAGAATTCAAACGAACTGGAAAAAATCCATTGATTTTCAAGGTGCATTAACAAATCGAGTTAATTGACAAGAATTCAAAAATATGAAAAAATTATTTGAATTCAGTAAGTTTGAAATAAGTTTAGAAAAATGCAAGGAAATTTAACAGAATTTGATGAAATGCCTAAGAATTCGAGGTGAGTTTAAAAGACTCAAGGGTGAATTAAATAAACACTGAAAGAAAATTTAAAAAATCCATTGAATTAAGCAGAATTGAGCGCCATTAGAAGAATTCAAGTATATTCAAAAAATTGTAGAGAATTCAAAAGAATTTATAAGAATTCAGGGTGAATTCCAAATGAATTCAAATGAATTAAAAAAATATATTCAAAAACCTCTTTAAATCGTTGAAATGCTACGAAATCCCTCAATTCTGGTGAATAAATTCTTTGAAATCCATTTAAATATTATAAAATATCGTAGAATTGAATGAAATGTGATATTTCCTGAAATCTTGAAATATTTATTAAAATCCCTTGAAAAAACTTTTAAAACTTATACAAATTTTTTTCAATCCCTTTAAAACCTTGAGATACTTGGAAATCCTTTGAAATCTATTTAAATTATTGAAATCAATATAAAATTCATTGGAATTTTTCAAAATTCCATAAAATATTTCAAATCCTTTGAAATCTTTTTGAATCCCTTGAAACTTTTCAAAGCTTTTGAAAATGCCTTTGAATCATTTAAAATACCGTAAAACATTTCAAATTCTTTGAAATCCCATTAAATTACTGAAATCAATTGAAAATTCCTTGGAATCTTTTAAAATACCCTACAAAATTTAAAATCCTTTCAAATCTTTTGAAATCCCTCGACATTTTTTAAAACTTTTGAGAATTCCTTAGAATTACAAAAAAAAGAAACCCTAAAATATTTCAAATCCTTTGAAACCGCTTGAAACATCTTAAAGCTTTCGAAAATTCCTTGGCATTTTTAAAACTATTCTAAAATCTTTCAAATCTTTTGGAATCACTTCAAGTTAATGAAAGCTATTAAAAATACCCTACAATATTTCACATACCTTAAAATATTTCGAAATCCCTTGAAACTTTATAAAGCTATTAAAAATTCCTTAGAATTTTTAAAAATAACCTAAATCTTTTGAATTCTTCGACATCCTGTCAAAGTATTGAAATCACTTTAATATAACTTGGAATCTATTAAAACAGCCTAAAATCTGTCAAATTCTTCAAAATCTTTGAAAATATCTTCAAATATTTGAAAATCTTTGATATCCTACGAAATCCCTCAATTCTTGTGAACAAATTCTTTGAAATCCATTAAAATATTATAAAATCCCGTGAAAACCGATAATATTTCCTGAAATATTGGAAAATATATTAAAATAACTTGGTAGCTTTTTAAATTCACGAAAATCATTTAATTTTTCAGAAATCTGATAAAATACTTTGGAACCTTTACAAATATTCTAAAACCTTATAGGTCCTATAAAATCATTTCATTTCTTCCGAAATTCTAGGACATTCTTTAAGAATTAAAAAAAAAGAATTGAGAATGTCTTGGAGTCTTTTTAAAATACCATAAAATATTTCAAATCCTTTGAAATCTTTCAAAATTACTGGAAATCTTTTAAAACTTTTTGAAGCTCTTGAAAATTCCTTGAAATTTTTAAAAATACTCTAAAATATTTAAAATTACCTTTTGAATATACTTTTGGAATATCTTACAATTATTATTGAAATCTATTCAAAATTACTTCGTATACTTTAAAATAATCTAAAAAAATTTTAAATCCATTGAAATGTTTTAAAATCGCTTGAAACTTTTTAAAGCTCTTGAAAATCTCTTGAAATTTAAAAAATAATCTAACATCTTTAAAATCCTTTGAAATCCCTTCCAATTATTGGAAACTGTTAAAATTTTGAGGAATCTTTTAAAATGCCCTAAAATGATTCAAATGAATTCGAAAAAATTCCGAAATAGGTAGAGACCTGAATTCAATAGTCGTTAACTCATAAGTTGATTTATTGAAACATAATCAAGTAAAGTGATATTTTCATTTAAAAAAGTGATTATAGTGACTTTATCTTTAAAAAGTGACTATCAGTGATTTCAGAAAAAAGTGGCCAAAACTGACTGTGTGCGAGCCCTGATTATTCTTGACAGTTACTTAAAGTGCTTTTTGCATAATTTCCCTGACTTTTTACATTTTTTTAAAAATCCCTGACTTACCCTGAACAATAAAATTTCTTGACATTTATATGACCCATGGCCACCCTGTCAATTGTTCCAAAATTCACATTCAATATATTTTGATTGGCGGATAGTCATTTCTAGACAAAATGTGTACTCGGAAAAATCATATAAGATTCTATTTTAAAGAAGCATTAAAAAATTCTTATTAATGATTGTATAACGCGTTAATCACACTTGAAGAAACAAACAGACAAACAAACAATATAGACACGTCTCATTCATATTCCAAAAAGCAAAAATTAATCACAACAAATAAATATATCTTCCTTTCATAAGAAACTCGTTTTTTGCAATATTGTAGGTGGTGCCACACCTCCAACTTCCGCGTCAAGAATACCGTTCATCTAGTTAGAATAAATATAAAAAATTGTTCGCATTTATAATGCGAAAGATACATTAATACAAGAAAATTGAGAGGAAAAAACGTTTCCATTTTTAAAGAATGACTGGAGTAAAAATTACTGCCGTGGATTACCATCTATGGAAAGAGCAAGTGTGATTAAAATGCAAGTATAGGTCCTTTAAAGTCTGCAATTACGTCCTTAAAAAATATTAACGAGAACGGTTGCGTCTCAGGTAATATCCGGATATAATTACAAGTTCTTTTCCATGGCTTGTAAAACGAGTTGAGGTTAAGAAGCTATCGCGAAGATACTGAAAAAATTACAAAATAGAGGAAAAATTATGAGTATTGGAAGAGGTCGAACGTGATCCGAGTGTAAAACGAGAAGAAAGAAGATCGCATAACCATGTTGGTTGAGTACATAAGTTTATAGTTCTTAACTTCTTAAGTACTTACTTATTAGGCGTTTGAATAAATTACTGATTTGTTACGCTAAGCAGTCACTCTCAAAATTCAAATAAGTGCATACTTTTCAAGTTGAGCTATTCCAAATGGAACTATTTCAAAACTGTTTAAACTTTTAAAATTAGAAATTGAAAAGTTTTAATCGAGGGAGAAGCACCTCTGGTAACCCGCTGAACCGCACGGTTACCCAAACTGATAATCCGCAGTAATCCCAGTATACCGGAATAATCCACTTGTAATCCAAAGAAATCCACCTGTGAGGGTAATCCACTCGTGATCCAGTTAATTGAAAGTAATTTAGGTAATCCAAGTCATTAACTTGTAATCCAGGTAATCTAGGTAATTCGAAATAATGTATTTAGGTAATCCAAATAGTTTTTAAATGGTTTGTTGACATTTTTGTTCAAAATTAATTTACTTAATTGAGAATTGAACTATTCTATTTTTTGTTAAGTATATAGATAGTATATAGATATAGTATATAGATTTTTTACCAACGGCCATACCACGCTGAAAACCCCAGTTCTCGTCAGATCACTGAAGTTAAGCAGCGTTGGACGCGGTTAGTACTTGGATGGGTGACCATTCAAGAATACTGACATGAGTGCTGTTGGCACATCGTGGGTGTGGTGAGCCCACACTTGTAGTTATTTATAACTACAAGAAAAACCTAGAAACACTACCCGAATCGGGTAGTGTCACGCCTACCCTGAAAGGGAAATGGTTTAATGGTATATATCGATCATTCTTAGTTGAAAATTCGTCTTTTTCGGAAGAAAATTCATCTTCTTGGTTGAACACTCATGTTTTTGGTTGAAAATTCAACTAATTGGTGAAACAATAATCTACTTTGTAGAAAATTTAACTATATTGTTGATTTTTGTGTGTGGCAATTAATGCTTTTAAATGAAAATGTAACATCCAAACACACATCCGGACAATTGCTTAGAACATTGTATTAGACATTCTTAAGTTGAGGAAGGTTCAATTAAATGAATTTAAAATTTTTTGAAAATGTTACAATTACAAAGCTTCCTCTATGAGGAAGCAAAAATTATCCCCATATTTGCAAATTTCACTATTTTGTTAAAAACTCGTTTTGTTTTTTGTAAAAACTCAATTTTTTAAATTTAAAATATCATTATTCCTTTCTTGGTTAAAAATCAATATTTTTTAGTTGAAAGTTTAACTATTTGGTTAAAAATTTAACTTCTTTAGTTCAAAATTCATCTACTTGGTTATAAAATTATGTATTTTGTAGGAATTTCATCTTAAAGATTTAAAAATGTTGTGAAAAAGTAATTTTTTTGGTTGAAAATTCAACTACTTGGTAAGAAATTCAACTAATTCGTTGACAGTTGACTTTTTTTCTTGAAAATTAATGTGCTTTGTTGAAAATTCGTCTTTTCTGGTACAAAATTAATTTTTTAAATTGAAAATGTAACTATTCCATTTTTTGTTACAACTTTATCTTTATTAGTTAAAAATTCGACTATTTGGTTGAAAATTCATGTATTTGGCTGGAATTTCGTCTTAAAAATTTAACACTTTTGTGATAAAGGCATTTTTTGATTTGAAAATGTAACTACTTTCGTAGGAAATTCATCTATTTCATTGACAATTAGGTTTTTTTCTTGAAAATTAATGCTTTTTGTTGAAAATTTATCTTTTCCGCTGTAAAATTTTTTTTAAACTGAAAATGTAAATATTCCATTTTTTGTTGAAAATTTCTCTTTATTAGTTGAAAAGTTGACTACATGATTGAAAACTAATGTATTTTGTTAAAAATTCGTCTTTTTCGGTAGAAAATTAATCTTTATGGTTAAAAATTCATGTTTTTGGTTGAAAATTCAACTATTTGGTTGAACTTAATCTGTTTCGTTGAAAACTAAACAATTTTTTTAAATAAGTATATAAAAAATCATTTCCTATCACCACTACGTAGCGCGTCCTCAGGTTGCGGATAGAGG
>CAKNYM010050913.1:377699-441929 GCA_932195095.1 Andricus curvator
AGAGATGTGTGGCGGTCTCGGGTAGATGAGGCAATGAACTTTCGAGCAGTATGGCAAGAAGGACCGGAAGGATAAAAAAACAAAATAAACCCAACTTTAAACTAAAGGCCTTTTCAATAAATATGTCGCGGGATCCTTTCGGAAAAAAATGAAACTCATTAAATAATTCATTGTAAATTTTGCTTTCATAAAAAACAATATTTTTTCTGTTAAACACCAAAATTAATTTAACAATTGAAAATTCAAATTGTTTCAGCTAAAACTGTTCAAAGTAAGTGTTTGAATGTTAACATAAAATTTTGATTTTTAAAAACAAGTTAATACAAAAATTTTCTTTCATAAAAACATGGAAATTTTCAAATTGGCATGTTAATTTTGAACAACTTCAACCCTCTCGCGAAAAAAATTAAAGACGTATCTTTTAAATATTTTTAAATTTTGAGGTTAAAATGAGTTTTTTGCCAACTTTACTTTAAAACCTGTGCCATTTTGCAATTTTTTAGATGCTAAGGTTTTTCTTGTTTCACTTTATCTAGTTTTCCACACTCCTTAAAAATGCAGAGAAACAATGTTTTGTCTAAACTCCATCTTTTTTCCTGAAATTTTCAGGAATAGTAGGTACTAATGTAGTCTACTTACCAAACATTATCCATTTTGTAATTACCGTTTTTCGAGAGAAGAAGACGAGTTTTTATTTCTTGTAAACACCTTCCCCTTTTTTAAATTTTTTAGATTTTAAAGAATTTTTCTTGTTCTAGTTTGTCAGGCTTTTTTCACTATTTCGAAACCGATGAGAAAAACGAAGAAAGGATAAAAAATGGTAGAGCTGTTTCGATTCCTTGAAAAATTAAAATACGTATTTGTATTTCGGGAGAAACAAAATACTATTTTTCTTTCTGTTCTAGCATTTATTGTATTTTACTGTCGTTTTTTACCTCAAATAAGAAAAATATTATTTAATTGAAGATAACAATATACATCCTTCAAGAACTACAAAGCTGGTTACCTTTTCTTTGTTCTCCTGCGACAAAGAAACACTGAGTCCGTTCCGAATATTTCAACAAGGTTTTGAGAAAATTTCGTGTATTAATTTCTCAAAAATTCGAAATAGCTTTACCATTTTTTATTCTCTTTTCGGTTTTCTTATCGGTTCCGAAAGTTTAAAAAATACTGGACAAGCTAAACAAGAAGGGCCTTAATATCTCAAAAATTTTAAAGAGAGTAAGGTTTGGAACAAATATTAAAAATAATTCTTTTCTCCCGAAAAAAATACCTAAAGTGAAATTTCTGGTACGTGCAACAAGAATCTTCTCAAATATTTGGAATATCATTCATCAAAGTAAAAATTTTTATTTCGTATCACACTTACCCCTATCGACCCTATTTCCTATTTTTTGTTCCTCTCAATAGATAAACCATGTTTAATTACCTGTTCGTTTTCATCGTACGAAAAATAAAAAAGGTTATCTACTTCCGACAAATAAAGCGTCATATTCAATTATTACTGCGTATCTACTATTTGTCACTCAAAAGTGCTAATCATTATTTGTGAGTTAGACTACTTTTGACAACTGATTGACGGGACGTTTAATTTAACATCTTCTGTTTGTCACTGAAATGATCTAAGCGACGATGACGTCAAAGCAGAATACTTAAACATAATAATAACTCAATATTTTGATCCTAAGTGCGATCATGCTTTAGCATGGAGAACAGGAAACGCCACTATTTAAGGCAATCTATGAACACGTTGTTCTTTCTTTTTGAAAGGGATAGATCATAAAGGCAAAGCGATTTGTATGCGTGGTCTCATTGGTCTCTCGTATTCATTGAATATACGTTCGTACATGTTCTGCAGACAACGAATACTGTCGAGGCTGTTGATTAAAAGTTCGGACATGTCCGAACATCTGTACGATCGTGTCAGGGTCGGTTGTCCACATTTGCTTCTCACGTTCGCAGTTTCGCACCCAAACACTTTTTACAGTCAGTGCATTCTGACCTCCCTGGACGCTATGCATCACAATGCCTTATACGGAATGAACCGCAAAATTATCATATTTTATACGAAAAAACATGAAGTCATGTGAAAAAAGGTTTTTTATCGAATTCTCTGAATACAAGTTGTTACAAGGTTGAAGTTTAAAGGGGAAACAATTGGTTTTAAACTTTATAAACAATCCCCATAATTATTACTAAGTGTTCAGAACCCTATATTATAGATATTACACCATAAATATTTCCAGGCCTCAGACTCATTTGAGAAATTCAAAATAGTGCCAATACATGGAACAAATTTGTCTTGTAAAAAGTGCAGAAAGTGTCATGGAATATTGAAAGGGTATCAGAATTTTATAAATCTTGAATGACTTTTGGTAAAAGAGTTCAAATTTTTCAATATTAAATGCAATACGGAGAAAAGCGGATGTTCTACAGGGTGTCCCACCACCTATACAGCCCCTTGTACTATATGATAGTGCACAAAAAATAAACAAAAAAGTCCTCTAGTAAAAAGTTGTGTGAAGCTTAGTTTGGACACAGAAAAGCTTCAAAGTTGGGCCTAATCAACCAATCAGGAGCGAGTTTGAGCGACCACTTGTACGGGTCTCAGATGTTAAGATCGGAATGTTTACTGCGCATGTGCAATGTACTTTCTGTTGTAGCCAGTTTTTGCGATCATTTTTGCTTGTTAAACACAGTGAAAATTTTTTTTTTCATTTTTAAACAATTGTGACAAGTCATCAAAAAAAATTTCAAATTGAAAATGAATTTCAATGAAAAAGAAATTAAGGGAGTGTGTATGCGTTATATGTACGGCTCATTTAAAAGGGATGTTCGTAAGTCGTACGAAATTATACAAGGAACATAGCCTCTTCTACTTCATACGTTTCCCGAAACCTTGTTTACAATACAGAAGTTGTCGTATTAAGAAAGAAGACTTCCAGAAACATTTCGAAAAATGTAATAATAATTGCTTGAAATGTAAAACCTCTAAATTTCGCCTCCTTTAAACTTAACAATGATCCTTTATCAATGTGTGGATTGATGTCCCTTCCTTTTTTTATGCATTCCTTTACTCTGCAATTATATTGTTGAATATATATTAAATTATATTGTGACAGCTTATAATAATAAATTACAGTAACAGTAATAATGTTGCATGCAAGCACGAAGTGTGCATTTTTGTTTTTATTTCGTTTTCAATGTATTATGAACTTTATTTATTTGCAATATTTTTGCATATTGTCAATTTTCTAATTTAATCATCTTCATTTAATTTCACTCCGACAAAAGGTACAATTGTATACATTTTTACAAAAATATGAGTGCAATTTTCATACTAAGCGGGATGCACGTGGCAGCCGCACATATGCGCAAGTAACTTCCGGTAGTTAGGTAAAATGGTCTATTGTTTATTGCAAAACGCAAAATTCAAACCTCCAAAACTTTTAAAAATTGTGAATCCTTCTCTCTAACGTTTATTAACAAGGTCAAACTATAAAAAAAAAACTTATCTCTCAGAATTTTTGTTACATAGCTTGTAAAAAAGTAACAAAAAGCTGAACATTGGCGAAACCCAACAAACTGACTTTCTTGAAAATTCGTAAGCAAGCCTAGCATAAGATAACACTTTGTACAAGAAAAAAGTTACTTTTTTCGCTTCCTCTCAGAATTTCTGTTACCTAACTTTTAACAATTCTAAAAAAAATCTCAACACATGCGAACCCAGAAAACTTTCTTTCTAGAAATTTGTTACTAAAATTTTAATAACAAAACTTATTTTTTAACAACAGAAGTCAGCCTTTTCGATTCCATTCAAAATTTCAGTTGCATAACTTGCAACAAAAATAAACAAAAAAACTGAACATTTAAGAAACCTAGCAAAATTTCTTTTTGGAAAATTCGTTACTAAGATTTGAATAACAAAACACCTTTCTAACCAATTTTTCAAACATATTTTCTAACACATTTTTTAACAACAGTCACCCTCTTTGATTCCTCTCAGAATTTCTGCTACATAACTTGTAACAAAAATATTTAAAAAACTGAACACTTACGAATCCTAGCAAAATTTCTTTCTGGACAATTCTTTACCAAGATTTAAATAACAAAACACATTTTCTAACAATAAAAGTCACCCTATTCGATTCCTCCTACAATTTCTGTTACATAACTTGAAACAAAAATAAACACAAAACTGAATATTTACGAACCCTAGCAAAATTTGTTACCAAGATTTAAATAACAAAAAACATTTTACAACAACAAAAGCCATCCTTTTCGATTCCTCTTAGAGTTTCTGTTACATAACTTGTAAGAAAAAAACAAACAAAAAAAACATTTACGAAACCTAGCAACATTCCCTTCTGGAAAATTGGTTATCAATATTTAAATAACAAAACACATTTTCTAACACCAGCAGTCACCTTCTTCGATTCCTCTCAGAATATCTGTTACATACCTTATAACAAAACTTACAAAAAGACTGAATATTTACGAAACCCAGCAAAATTACTTTCTGGAAAATTTGTCACCAAGATTTAAATAACAAAACACATTGCCTAACAGCAAAAGTCATCCTGTTGATTCCTCTCAACATTTCTGTTACATAACTGTTAGAAATGTGTTTTTTTATTTAAATTTTGGTAACGAATTTTCCACAAAGAAATTTTTCTGGGTGTCGCAAATGTTGAGATTTTGGGTCAGTTTTGTTACAAGTTATGTAACAGAGTCTGTGCGAGGAATCGAAAAGTGTGACTTTTGTTGTTGCAAAAGGTTTTGTGTTATTTTAATCTTCTTAGCAAATTTTCAAGAAAGAAATTTTAGTGGGTTTCTCGAATTTTTAGTTTTTTTTTACTTGTGTTACAAGTTATTTAACAGAAATTATAAGAAGGATCCGAAAAGGGAACTTTTTTGTTGTTAAAAGTGTTTCGTGAATGTTGAGATTTTTTGTTAGTTATGTTACAAGTTACGTAACAGAAATTCTGTGAGGAATCGAAAAGGGTGACTTCTGTTATTAGAAAATCAGTTTTTTATTTAAATATAAGTAATAAATTTTGGAGAAAGACAGTTTTCTGGGTTCGCATGTGTTGAGATTCTTTGTTCGATTTGTTAAAAGTTATGTAACAGAAATTCTGAGAGGAACCGAAAAAAGTAACTTTTTTGTTGGACAAGGTGTAATCTGATGTTAGGCTTGCTTACAAATGTTCAACAAAGTTTGTTGGGTTTCGTGAATGTTCAGGTATTTGTTACTTTTGTTACAGGTTATATAACAGAAATTCTCTTAGATAGGGTTTTTTATAGTTTGACCTTGCTAATGAACGTGAGAGAGAAGGGTGCACAATTCTAAAAACTTTTGGAGGTTTGAATTTTGTGTTTTGCAGTAAACAATGGAAGAGCCAAACTTTGAAGCTTTTAGTGCCAAAACTAAGCTTCGCTCAACTTTTTGCTACGGGACTTTTTTGTTTATTTTTTGTGTGCACTATCACATAGTACAGGGGGTTGTATAGGTGGTAGGACACCCTGTATAGTCACTCAGAGAAAAAGTTGTTTTGAAACAAAAGCATCGTCCTCTTGCCTGTTCTGTTTTGAACCACTTGAATTTCTTTTTTACACAAACAGAATTATTTGGCTGCAAAACTTCAAAACCTTCAACAAGGTTGTTGCAAAAGGCTAATGTTTGATACAAAAAGATTCTTTTTATGACAAATGAAATTCCTTTTACCTTAAATTTAAGAGGAAATTCCATTTGTGTCAAGAAGCATCCTTCTGAAACAAGAAGAAATTTTTATGAGTGGTAGATGTTCAAAGTATAAGATGGTACCGCCAAACATTTTTATGTTAAACTGAAACACCCAAGATGATAAACTCAAACAGAAAAATAGGCCAGACATCTGTCGGCCGCCTGATGACGCTTATAGTCAATGTCGTTCTATGTAATTTCGTGTTGCATGTGAACTTGTGGAAAAACGACGATTACTAATATTTTGTTGATAAATATTGATAATAATGCTGTAAACTGTTTGAACAGAGTAAAATGGTTGACGCAAGGGCTGTAACTTCTTCAAAAAATTCTTCGAGGTAAGAACGCTCTACATTGCATATCTTCAATAATCAATATCCACAGAAAGTAAACTTTAACATTTATATGGCTGTCCCATAATTAAACATCAAACATGTTAACCTGAAACATCTAGACGTTGAGACTGCTAAGAGTAAACATCCTGAGGAAATAAGTTTTGCATTTAGTATACAAAATTTAAGTAAGAATCCAAGGTCAGTCGACGATGAATTGTAGAAAAGTTGTGAATACTTTTAATTTGGTTCAAAAGAATATTTATAGATGCCTAAAGTGAAAAATAGTGCGCTGATATTGAACTAAGTTCCAGACAGTCTGGGAAAATCTATCTTCGCAGTCGACAGTGCGCAATAAGGATGGCTGTGACATTAGATCAAAGAAGGTACATGTTTTCCATGACTTCACACATTAAAATTGTTTAAACATTTGAAAATTAGTTAAAATATTACTCAGATTCTTAAATTGCCGATTAATTATTATTAATGAAACAAAACTTTCAAAAAGCGTTATTAAACCGCAATATTATGTAAAATTCAAATTTGTCACTTATGGGGTTTTCTTTGGGCACCCATAGGAGAGGCTTAAAATAATTCACCTTCCAAATTTATGATTGCTTCTTATTCTATGAAGAATTCTGAACAATATGCTGAAATAAAGAATTATTTGTAACATAGTATCACGTTTAAATATTAGATTTACAACAAACTGACTTTTTCCCATGTTAAATCAATGGAATACTTCATGGTCTTTGCGCGACCGCTAAATACTAACCGATTTAGCTTATATTTTGAGATTTTTTTCATTGGACATTCGAACAAAATTGGGCGGTGAGAGCAGAGAAATTCTAAAAAAAGATTCCAGCAAGTCGCTGTAGCATATTCTAGTTTTGAACAGAATAATTTTCAAGATGTAATAAGAACAATTGTATTTTCAAATATCGTATATTTATGGAGACAAGGGGAAACAGGGGAAGTTTTTATCAAGAATATAAGAAAAAAGTTGAAACGCAATTGCTAATAAAGCAGTTTAATAGGAAGTGGCACATTAATGACACATTGTGCGGTGCATATAATTTCCTATGATTTATATGAAATTTTTTTATCCTATCTCTATCAATATATCTCAAATACTAGCGTAATAATTATGTAACACAAGGTGTGCATTTATCTGAATGTATATAACAAAAAAAGAAAAGGAAGCTTGCTAATTAGACAAATATATAGACAAAGGTATTGTCTCATATCTGTCATTAAATCTTCACAATGGAACCAAAATTGAACTTTTTTCCTAGAAAAAGAAATGGACAATGTTACTTTAAAGTTGCTGTAAACAAATGACTAATTTCGGAAATTTCCATAAATTCCCTCTTTCGAAAGTCACTGACCTCAAAATTGTTCGATACATTCTCTCTCAATCTATTCAGGTAATTCTCCATAGAGTTTACTCACTTTTACGAAATATCTGTTGTAATTTCGTTTACTTATTTTTATTTCTCAGTGTAGACTTTTTACGACCGTTTATTTAAATTTTCCACGACTTGACTATGTATAATTTAGGAAGTTTTCCGCTTATGCATCATTGGTTGCGGGCTATAAATCAAGGACGTGTGCAATATATAAATTGAAAGTGCATGTGAGATTAATCTGCAATTTTAGTTTGACAAATACGGGCTCTGCTTGCCTGCCTGCGTGCATATTATTGCCTCGATTGGTCTCAATAAGTCGCGGTGTGCCGGTAGTTAGCCTGAGTAAGCACTACGCACCCTCTCTATAGTGTGGACACAATCAATTCAAGTAGCAAAAATATTTTGAAATTTCCTGTCGCATTTTCTTAAATAAAATTATTTTTAAACATAAGAGGGATCTCAGCAGTTCTGTAGTTCCATTTTAGATAAAAAAAGGGGATTTTCTATTATTGAAAAGTTTTTATATAATATTTGGTATCTCCTGAATATTGAACGAAAGTGCCCTCTAACAGTAGCGCACTTTCTTTAGCAAGTTATCTAGTCATTTTTGTGTTAAACATTTTTTTTAGCTAGCTTTGGAGAATCTATTGAATACTTCAGCACTTTCTACTGATAAAAACAGATCAGAACAAAATTCAAGAAGATTACAGATTAAAAATGATATAAACAACGGAATTTTAAAATGTTCATGTTTCACTTTAAAGAAACATATTTTTATCAGTAGATAGATTCTGATTCCTTATGCCCATTAATTTTTTCTACTTAAGTGCGAACTGAATGAATAGAAACCAATAAAAAAATCCAACTATTTTTGATTGAAAGTGCGTTCTTTTCGATTGAAAAGACTACTATTATGTTTTGGTTTGAGAATTCGTCTTTTTTAGTTGACAATTATATTATATGGTTAAAAATGTAATTATTTGTTTGAAAGTTCAATTATTTCGTTGCAAATTCAGCAGTCCTTTAAAAAATCATCGGTTTGGTGCAAGTTCAACCATTTGGTTGAGAATTAACTTTTTTGTTGAAAATTTACATTTGAGGTTGAACACTCAACCATTTTGTTGCAAAATTGGTCTACTTGGCTTGGAAATTCAACAATTTGGTTAAAATTCGTTTTTTATCTTAACTGAATAACTTTGTTGTTGTTAAAAAATCAATATTTTATTAAAAATTCAACGATTTGGTTGTTTTCTCTCTTGACTGAAAAAGTTTTTTGGTTGAAAAATCAACTATTTTTTATTTAAAATTAAAATTTTGTTTAAAAATATTAACTATTACATTTTTGTTGAGAAGTAAGCTTCAATGGTTAAACATTTTATTAACTGGTTGAAAATTTTGTTCCTTCATTGAAAAGTCAAAATTTTTGTAAACAAAAATCATCCTTTTTGGTTGAAAGTCAACTGTTTTGTAAAAAAATCGCCTCTTGGCTTGAAAATTCTTTTTTTGTTGTTGTTAAAGATTAATCATTTTAGTTGATAATTCATGTTTTTAGTTGAAAATGTTACTATTTTGTTAAAAATTCATCTTTTTGGGTTGAAAATTCAACAATTTTGTTAGAGACTATTCAGTTGAAAATTACATTTTTCGATGACGATTGATATTTTAGAGTTGAAAATTAAAAATTTTTTTTTAGACAATTCGTATTTTTGGCAACAAAATTGCACAATTTGGTTGAAAAATCAACTGTTTTATTGAAAAGTCATCTTTTTGACTTGAAAATTCAACAATGTAGTTAAAATTTTGTTTCTCTCTTTACAGGTTGAAAAATTAATTATTTTGTTAAAAAAATATATATATATATATATAACTTTTATATATAAATTTATATATATATATATATATATTTTTTTTTTTAATTTGATGAACTGGTTAGAAGTTGAATACTTTTATTGAAAAATCAACAATTTTGTTGAAAATTGATACTTTTTGGTTTAAATTCAACTGTTTTGTAGAGAACTCATTTATTTGACTTGGAAATTAATTTTTGTTGTTGAAGCTTTATCATTTTCGTGGAAAACTCATCTCTTTAGTTGAAAATCTAACTATTTTGTTGAAAATTCGTATTTTTGCGTTGAAAATTCAAGAGTTTTTTTTAGAAAATTCGGCTTTTTGACTAGAAAATTCAACAATTTGTTTCAAAAATCAACTATTTTGTTAAAAAGATGTGTTTTTTTGGATGAATTCGACTATTTTTTATTTAAAATTTTAATATTTTTTGGCTAGAATATTAAATATTACATTTTTCGTTGACAATTAATCCTTTTTAGTGGAAGAATCAACTATTACATTTTTCGTTGAGAATTCATCTTTCAAGGTTGAAGATTTTATTGACTGGTTGAGAATTTTATTATTTTATTTAAAAAAAAAACAATTTCGTTAATAAGCCATCCTTTTGATCGACTTTAAACTGTTTTGTAGAAAAATCGTCTTTTTGGCTTCAAATTTTATTTTATTATTATTTTTTGGTTGAAAATGTAACTATTTGGTTGAAAATTCGTCCTTATGGGTTGTAAATTCAGGTATGCTGGTAAAAAATATTCACTCAAAAATGATCTTTCTTGTTGACAATTCATATTTTAGAGTTGAAAATTCAACGGTTTTTTTTTTAGAAAATTGATCTTTTTGGCTTGAAAATGTTATAATTTGGTTGAAAAATCAACTATTTTGTTGAAAAGTCCTATTTTTTGTGAATTCAACTGTTTTTTAATGAAAATTAAAATCTTTTTTGGCTATAATACCAAATATGTATTACATTTTTCGAGGAAAATTCACCTTTTTGGTTGAGAATTCAACTAGAAGCATTTAAAATTGAATTTTGCGTAGCATAAATGTTAATTTTATGTAAAAGAATTTATTCTCTTATTTTCGTGAAAAATCTCCTTAATTTTTTTGTTTTGCAACTACAGATTTCTTCGATGTCGAGGGTGTTCTTCAAATCTACAAAATTAGGAAATAAATCGTTTGAAAAATATTTGAAATTGGTATCATCAAGAGGAATTTCTTTTAAAGCGTCTTGTTTTCTAATGTATTGGATTTCTCGATTTTAGGTGTTTTGGAGGGATTTTCCAAATTTAAGGGGGAAAAGGAAAGAAGGGTGAAAAAGGGGATCAGATAAAAAAGGTAACGGATTGTGATCCCTGATTTAATGTAGTAAATTTTAAAATCTATTCAGAAGTTACATGACATATGATTGTCCAAACAGATAGATTAAATTTATTTTTATCTTCAACCTCACTACTATTAACGGCTACTTAAAAATACTATTGCATAAATCTTTTTCCTTTTCTTCTTCTCCTTTCATGAGTGAGATTTTTTCTGTTCCTCTGACCCACAATTGTTTTTGCGAACACCCGTTATGTGCGAATCTTTAGATTTATGAAGTGAATTACATGCTACAATTGCTCAGTGAGCTGGGGTGGGAAGTCACGTGAAGGTTATCAAGGTTTAATCGAGGATTATGTCGTCACCTTACATGCAACTTCACCTTTATCATACACCAAAAGATGCCAGTTTCAAACGAAGTTTTTCTTAGGTTCATCGATCTTGAGTTTTTCAAAAAGCATGATTCAATTACATAAAATTGGCCTACTAACTTCTTGCGTCTTCTTGCAATAAGAAATCAAAAGATAAAAATCAAAAAGCTTCTTTTATGCATAACTTTGAACGCTCTAGCTAATCAGCAATATTATTTTTTGCAACCGAAAGTTGCCTGACACTCCCAATTCTCTCCTTTCGAGTAAATTTTTCATTCTTAAAAATGTTCCAACTATTCAATTCTAATCAGTGTTAATCACTAAACCAGCATATGCTAATGGTAATATGCTAATCGCTAGACTCAAATTATGTAATCAAACATAAAAAATGACGTATCTATTCTGAGACGTTCCACTAGGTGATTTCACACTACAGATCTATTGTGTTAGTATGATGCTTTTTCTACCATTTAACATGAACCAATATCCACAGAAGTACAAACGAAACCTGACGTTATAAGAATGTTCCTAATCAACTGCGACATGTGAATTTTTTAGAAAAAATGTAATATATTCAGGTTGTGGTCAAAACGTTGACATTTCCTTATTTCCTTAAGTATTATAGTGATAAGATATACCAAAGCTTTGGCGTACGGTTACTTAGGTGACCTTCACCTTGTACGCTCTACAAGGTCTTCCACTTGGTAGCTTCGCACTTCTGAATGCGAGAGGTGCACGCTAATTCGATTAATAATTTGTTGCGTTTTTTATATCAACAATATACTAAGTATAAATACTATAAAAAGGTAAAAGAAGAATAATTATACCACGCGATGAAGAATTCTGAGAAATAATTCATTTAAGACCCATAACGGAACATCAGACCTTGTTTTGAATTTCAAAAGAAGGGTAATGTCACGGGATTCTTCACCAGGGTGACCGCAAAACTCCATTTTCAAAATTTCCTGATTTTTCTCTGACCAATTTTTCAATTTCCCTTACGAATAATATTCAGAAACCAAAATTTTAATCTCGTAACATTTTTAATGTAGAATCTTTAATGAATGGAATAAAACAATTCCAAACTAAAAATTTCATATTTATTTATTCCAACCAAAAAAAAGAGGAATTTTGAATAAAAAAGAATGAATTTTCTACAAACCAGTTGAACCTTCGCAACAAAATAACATTTTAACAAAATAGTTAAATTTTCAACAAAAGAGTGGAATTTTTAACCAAATATTTGAATTTTCATCCAAAAAGTAGAATTTTCAAACAACAACGATGAAAAGATTAAACTTCAACCAAAAACAGTCGCATTTTCAACCAAATAGTTGAATTTTCAAGCTAAAAAGTCGAATGTCTTAGAAAACCGTTGACTTCTAAACACGAACAGATGAATTTTCAACAAAAAGATGAATTCTCAACGAAAAATTTAATAGCTAAAGATTAAAGCATCGACAACAGTAATTTTGTGATTGTGAATTCTCTTTTGTTAAAGCTCCTTCGGCTTTAACGAACAAATTCTCATCACGTATCTCGTGCTTCGCACTCGATTTTGTCCAAAATGCGAACTTTTTCTATATTATGTTCAACACTATTATATTAAATGTATATTACATTTATTTATGTACCTCGGCCTGAAATTGCTTATTCAGGTATTGCAAAATGAAGTACAAAATTTATTTCTCATGATTACTTTAATATTTATTCCTTATTTTGCACAAATTTTAATTCTCGAATACCCTGAAAAAATTTATCATTTCGATAAATTTATATTATTACAATTGATAATATGCATTGGTATTACAACAGTTGTATTTTTATTGTCTTGTTTTTAGAACCAAAGAAATGCGCATTCTATAAAAAAATTTGTTATTACACATTTTATTGCAACTTGTGTCGTTTTTACATCAACTTAATTTGTTCATTTTCAATGTTATTTTTTACGATTTAAACCAAAAAGACGCATCCTAGCGTAAAGTGGTTCTAAGCAAATTTGTAGATGTATTTTATGCAAAAAATTTTGTTAAATAAAAAGTTGTAACTTGCGTCGTTTTCCCGAAAAGTTCATTTTTTTATTTCTAATGTATTCTTATAACAAATTTTTAGATCTTTTTTGTTTGAACAACTTTTGTCCATTCGTTTTTTTTTCTTTCGTGTAGCTTTTCCAAAAATTTAATTTCTTTATTTTCAGTCTTATTTTTTACGAATAAAACAAAAACTGCGCGTTCCATCAAAGATTGATCTATGACAAATTTATAGATCTTTTTTGGGTGTACAAGTTTTATTTATAATTTTTTTTCGTACCTTGGGCCGTTTTTCTGAAAATTTAATGTCTCGTATTTTTAATGTTATTTTTCACGATTAAAACAAAAACTACACATCCTATCAAAAAATAATTAATAACAAATTTGTAGCTCTTTTTAGAGTTAACAAATGTTGTCTATTTATTTTTTTCGCATCTTGTGTCAAAAACAAAAACTACGCGTACTATCAAAAAGTTATATTTCACGAATTTGTAGATCTTTTTTGAATATACAATTTTTTTAGAATCTTTTTTTTTCGTATCTTGTATAGTTTGACCGCAAAATGGAATTTTTTATTATTTTTTGTGCGGTCAAAATTTGAAGTTTCGATTTTTCAAGAAAATTCAAAAAGTTGTTGTGATAATCTTGTAGGGTGTTCAAAATGCAACGTTTTTCTTCTATTGACATTTCTTCATATCGTGCGTTGTTTGGCTTAAAATGTTCATTTTCGTTTGTTTTTTGGAATTTTGTAAATGCTATAACTCTGGTAATTTTTTTTTATCAAAAAAAGTCATAAGGATAAATTGTTCGTCTTTTTGAGGACTGTTAATAACTGTAAACAGAATTTTTAAATAATGAAAAAAGTGGTCTCAAAAAATTTGAAAATGCTCTCACTTCTTGAATTGTTATCCAAAATGGCTGGCTAACGAAACTGACCTTCATTTTAGGACACTTGAAGAGTATACCGAAGTCCAATCCAATATGTCAACTCTTTCAAAAGTTATCGTGCTAAAAACTAAAAATCTACAGACAGACATACAGACAGACATACACATTCGTAAAAACCTGTTTTTTGGGTTCAAGGGGTTTAAAAATGTGAACATTTGACAAAAACGAGTGGGGTCAAATTTTACACAAATCTAATACCTTCTCTGATGAGAATGTAAAAAGATGAATTTTCATACTAAAAATACGAATTTTAAACAAAATACATGACTTTTCAAACTAATATTTAAATTTCTAACTGAGAAAGATTAATTTTCAACCTAAAATAGAAAAATTGAATTTTCAGTAAAAAAATTATTTTTAACAAAAAAAACAAACTAATTTTTAACATAATAGTCAAATTTTCCACCAAAGCGATGAATTTTCAATTAGAATGATAAATCTGCACATTAAAAATGAATTTTTAGCAAAATAGTTCAACTTTTAAACAAAAGATACAAATTTTCAACAAAAGGAAAATTTTTCTATAAAACAGTTGAATTTTCAATTCGAAAATATTAATTTTCTACCAAAAAGACAAATTTTCAACAAAATAGTTTAATTTTCAACCACAAAGATGAATTTGCAACAAAGAAAGATTTTTCAGTGAGGAAAGCTAAAAACAGTTCATCCAAATTGTTGAACCGTCAAGCCAAAAAACGAATTTTCTGTAAAACATTTGAATTTTGAACAAAACAATAAATTTCCAACAAAACGGTTGAATTTGTAACCAAAAAGATGAAATTTCATCCGAGAAGATTAGTTTTCTACCAAAAAAGACGAATTTCCAACTAAAAAAGATCAACTTGCAACCGAAAATGCAAAAGTTACATTTTCAGTTAAAAAAGTTTATTTCTAACTAAAAAAACGAATTTTCAAGAAAATATTTAAATTTTGGACCAAAAAGATGAACCTTTAACAACAACAAAATAAATTTTCAACCACAAAAAAACGAATTTTCAACAAAATAGTTCAACTGTTAACCAAAGAGGTGACTTTTGAACAAAAAAAGTGAATCTTCAACTGAAATAGATAAAGTTACAGTAAAAAGAATTCAGTTTCAACTAGAAAAAAAACTAATATTCAACCAAAGATATGAATTTTCAGCTAAAATGATGAATCTTCAACAAAAAAATGACTTTTGAACAAAGTGGTTCAACCAGCAACCAAGTAGTTGAATTTTCAATCAAAACAGATGCATTCTCAACAGAAAATAATGTAATATAATATATTTCAACCAAAAAAGATCTTAATTTAAAATGAAAATCTGTTGAATTCAACCAAAAAAGATGAATTTTCAATAAAACAGCTGAATGTTCAACCAAAAAGGATGACCTTTTAACAAAAGTGTTGAATTTTCAACCACATAATACATTTTTGAACTAAAAATATAATCGTCACGATAAAGCAACTGGAAAAAAAGAAATATAAATAAAAGGCAAATAAATTACCAACAAGAATATTAAATGAGGGTAGCCGCAAAACTTCATTTTTAAAATTGCTTAAATTTTCCTAACCATTTTTTCTGACTACAATCTTGATCTTGTAACATTTTTTGCATAGAATCTTTTATGAATGGAATAAATCAATTTCAAATTAAAATATCAAAGTTTCATATTTATTATCCTTGACAGATATTTAAAATGCCTCTTATAGAAATTCCCTGAATTTGGCAAGATTTTTTTTCAAAGTCCCTATATTTTCCCCGACTTTCCCTAACAAATAAAATTCCCTGATTTCCAGGTTTTCCTTGTCCTGCAGCCACCCTGCTTCACGCAAACATGAGACGTTTTCAAAATTTATAAACATAAGCTAAATGTAACTGTAAAAAATCTACCCGCTTTTCAAGCACATTCTCATCGCGTGCTGCGCGCGCCGCTCGCAGATATAAGCGCGCCTAGGGCGCGCGACTGTTGATTCTCGCGCTTCGCGCTCGGTCTTTCTATTTCCCTCACATTTGTGCACACACCTTTTAAAATTAAAGGTCAAAGTATCGACAACTGTAATTTGGTGATTGTGAATTCTCTTTTGTTAAAGCTCCTTCGGCTTTAACGAATAGATTCTCATCACGTACCTCGTGCTTCGCACTCGATTTTGTCGAAAATGCGAAATTTTCTACATTATGTTCGACACTTTGATATCAAGTTATATTACGTATTTTCCTTGTCTTTATAATTGAAAAAAGTGCGCATCCTATAAAAAAACAATTTTGTTATTATGCATTTTATTGCAACTTGTGTTGTTTTTCCATAAATTTAATTTGTTTATGTTCAATGTTATTGTTTACGATTTGAACAAAAATATGCATCCTAGCGTAAAGTGGTTCTAAGAAAATTTGTAAATGTAATTGAGGCGAAAAATTTTGTTAGATAAAATGTTATTGTAGCATGTATCGTTTTTCTAAAAAGTTAATTTCTTTATTTTAAACGTATTTTTTTTAACAAAAGTTTATAACAAATTTGTAGATCTTTTTTGGTTAAACAACTTTTGTCTATTCATATTTTTTCGTACCTTGCGTCGTTTTTCCACATTTTTTTATTGTTAATGTCAGTTTTCACGATTGTAACAAAAATTACGCATCTTATCAAAAAATGATTAATAAAAAAGGTGTAGCTCTTTCCTGATTGAACAACTTTTGTCTATTAATTTTTTTCGTGGTTTGTGTCGTTTGTCCAAAAATTTAATTTATTTTATTCTTAAATCAGTTTTTTATAAATGAAATCAAAACTACGCGTCCCATCAAAAGGTGATTGAGAACAAATTTGTAGATCTTTTTTGAGTGCACAATTTTTGTTTATTCATCTTTTTTCGAATCTTGTATATTTTGACCGCAAAATGGAATTTTTGATTTTTTATTATTTTTTTGTGCGATAAAATTTGGAATTTTCGATTTTTTGAGAAAATTAAAAAAAGTCTTACAACAATATTGTAGAGTGTTCAAAAAGAAACATTTTTCTTCTCCTGGCTTTTTTTCATATCGTGCGTTGTTTGACTTAAAATGTTCATTTTCGTTTGTTTTTTGGAATTTTGTAAATGCTATAACTGCAGTAATTTTTGTTTTATCAAAAAAAGTCATTAGGATAAATTGTTTGTCTTTTTCAGTACTACGAACGTACGTACATAGCATTTTTAAATCTGAAAAAAGTGGTCTCAAAAGTTTTGAAAAAGCGCTCACTTTTTGAATTTTTATCCAAGATGGCTGGCTAACGAACTTGACCTTAATGTTAGGACACTTGAAGAGTACACCAAAGCCATGCAGATATACATACACATACACTCATACATACAGACAGACAAATTCGCGAAAACCTGTTTTTTGGGTTCAGAATGTCTCAAAACGTGGACATTTGACAAAAACGGAGGGGGTAAAATTGTTCACAAATCTAATTAGGTATTTTCACTTCAACCACCAGCTAACTTCACTTCGTTGAGTGCTGAGGGGAAAACAATGGAAAAAATGCATGGGACAAAATTTTATTTATTTTATATCTTTGTAATAAATAATAATTATTGTAATTTTATTATTTCATTGAATAGAAGTTAAAAAATAGAAACTATTTTTCATATACATTTATATCGAAAAAAATAGTTTTTACGAAGATTTTAACAAAATAGGGCAAAAAGGGATCAAATCCCATGCATTTGAACCATTGTTTTCCCCTCAGCAGTTAACGAAGTGAAGTGAGCTGACTGTGAAGTAAAAACGCCTAATATCTTCTCTGACGAGAATGTAAAAATCGTAGATTGCTTTTATTTGCAAGCCTGAGAAACACGTATACATTTTTGACATGCAAAATAAAAATTTAATTTTTCAATGTGTCAGAGACGTAAGAAGTGGCACAAAGTGATAATCTCATTACTTCAATCTTGTGAGTAATTAAGCGAATAACAACGTCGAATGGGTGCAACCAATTCAAATGTTGAAGTATTCTGCAGTAACCGGTTGTTAAATAAATTACATGGACTTCGAATCGACATTAAGGCGATCCGGATACTTTCGTGTTTAATTAAAATTCGAGGTGAGTGCTGCAAAGGCAAACAGGACTCGATTGTATCTAGAATTGGTAAAATGAACTCATGTCTCTTCAAGGTATAGGGAGTTCGATGACTTAAGATTACTTAGATGTTGGCGAACACGCATGATGTTCGAGATTACCTAATACTCTAAACTTTCTCTTTCGTTCTTTCTAAAACATTGTGCGAATCTCTGCACCATTAGCGAAAACTCGTAAAAACTGCTGTGAAATCTGTGATACTTACTCTAAATTAATTAATCTTTATCTGCAACAAAAATTACCTTCACGTGGTAAGATTTACCCAGCACATTGGGTATGGTTACCATGTCAACTCTATTGTATCTTCTTTTCTTTTGATGCGAAAAAACGCAACTTTACACACTTGAAAATTACAGGCAACAAAAATGAATTTCAGTTTTTTCTGTGTAACAATCTTTAAGCTTTTATGACGTTTTACAATAACAATGTAATGCAACATTACAATTTACTTGTATTGAAATTCTTAATCGAATTCAAAATTACAAGAGCAGGGTCACTGAAAAACTTCATATTAAAAATTCTTTGATTTTTCCCTAAATAACTGTTTAACTGTTAAATTTCCAACTAAAATAATTAAACTATCAATCAAATAGCAGAATTTTTAATCAAATTTTTAAATTTTCAACCTACAAAGATTAATTTTCAACCAAATTATTGAATAATTGAACGAAAAAGATTAAACTTCAACCAAATAATTAAACTTTTTAGAAGACAGATGAATTTTGAAGAAAAAAGATGAATTTTGAATTCAAAACGAGAAATTTTCTGTCCAAATAGACGAAGGTTCAACATAACAGTTGAATTTTCGATCAACAAGATGACTTTTTAAGAAAATACTTAGATTTTGAACAAACTAATTGAATTTTTAACCAAACACTTGAATTATCAACCTGAAAAATGAATTTTAAACCAACGGGTCGAATTTCCGAAAACATAAAAAGATTAAACTTCAACCAACTAGTTTAATCTTCAACAAAACGATTAATTCTCAACGAAAAAAGTAAAAGTTAATATGAAAAAAAGAATTTTAAATAAAATAGTTGAATTTTCAACAAAATAATAGAATTTTGAGTCGAATAGTTGAATTTCCAATAAAAAGATGAGCTCTCAACAAAAAATATAATAGTTTAAATTTTAACCAAAGAAGATGAAAAATTTACCAGAATAGATGTATTTGAAAATCAGAAAGGCGAATTTTCAAACAAGAAGATTAATTTTCTACCAAAAAAGATCAATTTTTAACCAAAAATGGAAAAGTTAAATTATCAGTACACTTTCAAGCCGAAAGATGAATTTTCTGTAAAACAGTTAAATTTTCTGCAGAACAGTTGAATTTTCAATAAAAAAGTCCATTTTTAGCCAAACAGTTGCATTATTAAACAAAATAGAAGAAATTAAAAAAAAATTATAAAAAAAAAATTAAACAAAGTAGTTACATTTTCAACCACAGTGAAAATGATGAATCTTCAACAAAAAAATAATTTTTTAACAGAGTGGTTCAACCTTCCACCAAGTAGTTCAAATTGCGCCAAAAAAGATGAATTTTTAACGAATAATGTAATAGTTGATATTTCAACGAAAAAAGATTTTAATTTAAAATCAAACTGTTGAATTCAAGCAAAAAGCCGAATTTTTTAACATAAGTTAAATCCTCAACCATAGAAGATTACTTTTCGAACAAACACTTGCATGTTTATGCAACAAAGATGAAATTTCTACTAAAGCAGATGAATTTTCCAACAAAAAAGACGAATTTTTAAAGAAATGGTTTAATTTTTAACCAATAAAGATTTCAGTTGTTTTTTCATCAAAAACTTAATGCTCTACCAAAATAGTTCTATTTTCAACCCAAAACAACAAATTTTGAACCGAAAAGGATGTTCCTTGATTTTTCCCTGACCAATTTTTTATTTCCCTGACCGTTATAACATTCAAAGATCAGAATTTTCATCTTGTAAAATTTTTAAGATAGAATATTTTATAAACGGAATAAAACAATTTCGAAGTAAAATTTCAAATTTATTATCCTTGACCGTTATTCAAAGTGCCTCTTATAGAAATTCCCTGACTTTTGCAAGACTTTTTTCAAAATATTCCTGACTTTTCCATGACATATACTATTCTGAAATAGACGCTCTTTGATATAATAAACAATTTAAAGTTTTCCATCTGAAATTATCAAAATTTCCAACTGTGAAAGTATAAATCACAAATAAATGTGTTAATTTTAAAATTGCGCAATATTGAATGTTTCAACTTACAAAAAAATCACTTTGAATGTGCCAACATAAATTGATTTAAGTTCTAAAGCTTTCAATTGAAAATCGTTTAATCTCAAATGATTTTCGGACGCTTCGCACTTGAAATGATAATATTTGATTGATTCCATCTGCAGTTATTCGGTTATAAAATTTCTCGGTTCACGTTGTACATTTTTGAAAATTTTCTTGTAATTGTTGAATTTTTTAATATTTGGAACAGCTTATTCGACTTGCATGATTTATAATATTAATCATTTGATATTCCAATTAAAAACATTTAAGGTTATACAATTTCAATTTGAAACATTCGAAATACAAAATTGTTCCGATCGTACAAAATATATCAATTTTGCTTTCAATTTGGAATTGTATTTATAACATATAATAAACGTTTTCAATTTGAAAATTTTCAATTTGAAGGATTTAAATTAAAATGAAGTGAAACTAATCTTTTCTCTATTTTTGTATTCCTCACGGTTATTGAACCAATTAATTCTTTTCAACCATAACTAGATGAAATCATCGAAAAATCATTTAATTGGAATATAATTAATCGAATCAATGCCATTTTTCCGCAAAATACATCAACAATTAGACGATAAAAGAGTGGAAAGCCTGAAAGCGTTTGACGATTTTGCATACCTCGGAAATACTTCCTATACAATTAGTAATGACTTGAATAATTACACAACAACTATAAAATATGGTTATTTTATGGACAACAAAATATTTTGTTAACCCAACCAAACTTTTTGGACGTTTTAACCAAATCTTTTGACAAATGCAGTATTTAGTTGATTCAATCAAAAAAATGGTTTGAGTCAATCAAATATTTTGTTGAATCAACCATAATTTGTTTGATTCATCCAAATATTCATGTATATCCAAGAAAACAGTACCGCTTTTTTACTTCAAAAACCCTTTTTTTCCGATTTTAGCAAACTATACTAACAAACCTATCTATATGCACTCACAGTCATTTAATGAAGATTAAAGTTTTAGAAAATGAAGACTAATGAATAAGGATCATAAACCAGACGTTAACCTACCATGGTTTTACTCGTAAAAGGGCTGTTATTACCTATGAATGACGATGACATTAATTACAGAGAATTTATGACCACTCGTCATCATAACGGCTTTAAGGATACATCACTCTATCATAAAAAATTACTTTTGCACGTATTAGAACCGAGAGGTTTATTTCACTCCTACTTTATAAACGCCAGGCGAAAAATATTGTATATATTAAAATCCGTTCGACAGAAATAAACTGATGAAGGTAAAGAATTAAGTATGATTATAAAATTAACTGTGACTATAGAAATTACTTCAGAATTGTGGCGATAATTACTCTTGGAAAATAATTACTCTCCAGATAGCAACTGTCATCCAAACCATAATTGTTAGCCGACGAGTAATCACCTGAAGGATTAATTAAATTTAAAGCAGTTCTCGTTTATAAGGCATCCAATCAGCACCTGGAGGTAATACAAAATGGTCTATAATCTGCTTTTTTCTCAGTTTTATTTCGAATTTTTATTGTTGGCAGTGGGTGAAAATAAGTTAATTTTTATGTTATTGTAACTTCTTCATTTCAAGGGAGCAATCATTAGCCATACTAAAAAGCGCATAAATATGAGATAACCTTCATTTGAAAATATAAATGGCACATTTGTGGTTAGATCGGGTGCAAGGATAGTCTTTTCTGGTTCTCATTAGGATAGAAAACCGCAAAGAAGATTCAAGGATTGGAAGATTAGTGATTAGTACGAGCTAAATTTAGACTGGAAAAAACGGTACTATAATCATTCTTATTTATATGTTAAGAATGTAAAAGTCCAGCCTAATTTTTTCAATTTGATAGGAATATTCCACTGTAACGGGTCAGAAGAATCACTTTAAATACTTTTTATTGTGCCTGAACTATATCGCAGGACTTCTTTATTGTAAAAGATCTTTGTCGGTCAGGGGTACCAAACGGACTGACTACCCTGCACAAGGGAAGCAGTGGCAACGGGCCCCTGCTTCTGGGACTCGAAGAGTGGGGAGGATAGAAGATCCATTGACATTCCTGTTACAATCCCCTTCTTAGATTAGGTTTAGGCTCTAAACCTTTTTGCTAGATTTTATTTTAACATTAGTAGTCTTAATTCTACGATCTACATCTTTTATCTCTGCAGCAGGTGCAGTAGGAGCGACAGTGTAATGCACTGTTGGTGTTGCGGTGACCTGGGTTTTTACGCAAAATATACAAATCTTTTTAGGAATACATTCACGAAGTCGGGCGAAGATTCCACATTTGTAACACATAAAAACTATGATTGCAGCAATTGCTGTATATCCTAAGTACTGCAGCCAACTGGTGGCCTGTTCTGTCCAAGTTCGCGTTCTTCTGTCTCTAGTGACCTTATCTATTGCATTTTCGATGTCGTCGACTGATTGTTTTAGATTATTTAAATTCAGAGGCCTAATTTCTTGTGTCAACGGTATCAGCTTGTCTTTTATAGAATCTAATTGTTTGTCAGTATACGGTAATGAAATATTTTTCCTATAGCTTATTTCTCTTGTTATTGTGTCGGTAGAGCTTAATTTTAATATAATATTCAATCCGTTCAATATACATTTGTCCTTACTCACAATCTTCGTAGGGCCCTGGATTTTAATTTTATCATGACCTGATTCACACAATGCATCAACCTCTAGTGGTTCGTGGGGTATTAAAATGTATCCATTCATAAGTGGTATAAAAGCGATATTCATAATTTTAAAGGGGGAATATTTGCACTCATCCTTGATTGTCTTTACATTCATCCGTAATATGCTATTCTCGCAGCTATTAGTTTCTGACATTAAATATGTGGGTTGCGTTCGTTTACAAATTTTCATCTGACCATAATTTTTACATAGTTCTAATATTGTTCTATCGGTAGGTACGTATGTAGTGTGCCCCTGTCCCATCAATAAGTATTCGTAGTCAGGAATTATGGCAAGGAAAACTGAACCAATTTGTTTGGGAATAGGAATTAAGTGTTTAATTTCATAGATTTCGGTTTCTGGGATAGGAATGTGGATGGAATAAACAAATCTATTCTTTGTGATAGCCACGTTGACTGTCGAGACGTCGACGATATGCTGGAAGTTTGTCTGTTTTAAAGGGATGGTGTATTTGACGTTGAACTTTTCTTCGAATTCTTTCATCTCCGTTATCAGGATTGCTGGTGTTAGGAGCTGAGGATGGAGTATTCCGTTTTTTCCGTCATTTATCGCATTTATCAGTAAGTTGATGTCTTCACCCAATTCATCAACTATCATCATGCAAATCGTCATTTGGTTTGAGATAGCTATATTTTTAGTATTTCTGTTTGTTCCGTTAACTATTTGATTGATGCGATTATTATTTTCTCGACTGTGTATTTCAAGTGTCTTAAAATCGGTAGAGGCTGAATTCAACAATACTTTTATTATCTTAGTTTGATTAGAAATACTTTGTGACATGACTTTGTTGTCATTGAACAGTTTATCTAGCTCTTCGTTGATATATTTCATATCGTTTTCACTCAGAGTACCAAAAAGTGTTTTCGATACATCGCCTATGAAGTTAAAAAACCCTCTTTTAGCTCGCGTTTTGCCTAGAAGTTGGTTTAAAAGATTTCTCTGATTGTTTAAACGCTGTATTCTTGATTTTATTAAATTCAGCTCAAACTGTTCTAAACAGTCATCACATTGATGTGACACGGATGCGAAAATGTGTTGCAATGATTCATATCGCTCGTCTATTTCGTTGGTCTCTACTCCTAGTATCATATTCCAGGTGTCATGATAGAGTTGAGCCTGCCCTAATTCTTCCGAGTAAATAGTTACCCCGGTTAGGTCAGTTGTGATGACCTCAGCCGATATGATCTTCAATATCCATAATAAGATTAGGGCCATCATCTGAAACATCATTGGTAATAGGGCATCAGTTGATTTGAATGTATTCTAGTTCGTTTGTCGTTAAACAGGATTGTGTAATTATTGTTCTCCTGTCTCTCTGTAATTACTGCTGGGCCTTTCCAGGAGGGAGAAAGTTTGTTCTCTGGATGGTTATTAATAAACTTGACCAGGTCCCCAGGCTCGAAGATACCTTGTGGTATAGAGATTTTTGAATCTTGTAACTTTTTGTATTTGATTTTTTGTATCTCTATTTTTTCTTTTGCCTTTTGGAGATAGTGTTCATGCTTTCTTTTCCATAGATTAAGTAATTCCTCGTACCTGACATTTGGCGTGGTGCTTAACATCGAGGGCAAATTTGCATCTCTCCCAAAGGTCAGTTGAAAGGGTGAGTATCCGGTGCCTTCATGTTTCATAGTATTGTATGCCATACAAATTATTTTTAAATTTTGATCCCATTCAGTGCTATGATCTTCGATGCTGGTTTTCAGTAAATTTTTAATAGTCGAATGGGCTCTTTCGAGTGCTCCATTGCTTTGTGGATGATAAACTGTGGTTTTTATGTGCTTAATCCTGAATAGATTTTCAAAATTCTGTACCAATTCAGATACAAAGTTTTGTCCCTGATCTGTTAAGATATTCTTTGGTGCTCCGAATAGATATATGTAGTGGTCGAATAACCCTTCTATAATGCTTTCAGATGCCGCATTCTTAAGAGGTATCAAGATTAAGTACTTTGTGAGCATATCTTGGATGCTGAGAATATACTCGTTTCCTGAAAGTGTCAAGGGTAAAGGTCCGAAAATGTCCATGGCTATTTTATCGTTGGGGTTGACAGGCGTGTCTGGAATAATTGCTGGACATTGTCTTTTAATTCTAACCGTTTTTTGTAGTTGACAAACGGGACATCGTTTGATGTAGTGGATGATTTCTTGTTCCATATTTTTCCATTCTCCAAGAGTTCTAGCTCTTTCAATGGTTTTGTTCTCCCCAAAATGTTGTGCCGTAATAGATCCATGTGATTCCTTTATAATTTCCCATTTTTCTTCTTGAGTGAGCTCTGCTCGTGGTGTGTAGCAGGTGTGAAATTGCTGGTCTTCATGCTTTTGGCTCAAGAAGTTGAGATAGTCCCGGATCTTCACCTTTTCTAAAGGGGTAATTGTTGGGTCTATGAAGTGGTAACGTGTAATTGTCAGTTTAGAGGCCATGGCCTCTCGGTTAATTCTATCCAATACCTCCAGCCATTTAGCCTCGTTAAATTGAGGTAGTTTATATTGAGATGTATCCTGGATTCCTTTCCTTTCTTTGGATATAGTGCGCCAGAGATTACCTCCGGCGTTAGGTTTAACATTTTCTCTGCTAGGCATTCTGTTTGTGACGTATTTTTTGTATTCTCTTAACAAATTTTCTCTCCCATCCGTTAATCCTTCCTCATCTGAGATAAGTTGATCTGCATCCATGCGACGACGAGGAAACTCTCTGGACGTACCGGCTGTTTCTTGTCCTGTTAATTCCTCTTCTCTTTCCACATCCAGCTCAACTTCTTCTGCTGTATTTTGTAGAGAATCTTCTTCTTGTTGAACTGGAAATAGTCTAGATAGACACTCTGCAGCTTTATTTTCCTTTCCTTTTACGTGTTCGACAGTGTAAAGATATTCTTCCAAACGTAATCTCCACCGTAACAATCGTGAAGAGGGATCTTTCACGTTGTGTAACCATATTAACGCCTGATGGTCCGTTTGGATTGTAAACTCTCTCCCAAGAAGGTACTGTCTTAACCTTTTGCATGCCCAAACTATCGCTAACAATTCCTTTTCCGTTGTATTATAATTGATCTCGGCTTTGTTTAACGTCCTTGATATGTAACAACAGGGATGACCGTTTTGGGATAATACTGCGCCTAGTCCGTGATTAGATGCGTCTGTCGTTAAAGTGAATTTCTCCTTGTAGTTTGGAAATCTCAAAACCGGTGCTGAGCATAATAGTTCTTTTATTTTGTCAAAAGATTCTTGACAATTCGTTGACCAGTCAAAAGGTGTCTCCTTTTGTGTTAGATTTGTAAGAGGCTTACAAATTTGAGAGAAATTTTTTACAAATTTTCTATAGTACCCTGCGAGTCCTAAAAAGCTCTGAACTTGGGTGACATTCTGTGGTGGTTTAAAATCTCGTACTGCCTGTATTTTTGCGGGGTTAGGTTTTACGCCGTCCTCAGTTAACAAATGTCCTAAATATTCGAGTTCTGGGCGTAAATACTCGCACTTGTCAGGCTGAAGTTTTAATCCCGTTTCTCTGAGTCTGTCAAATAGGCTTACTAGGTTCTCGTTGTGTTCTTTTAAAGTTGAGCCGAATACGACAATGTCGTCTAGGTAAACAAAACATTTGTTTCCTACCAATCCTCTCAGGGCATTGTCCATCATCCTTTGGAAAGTAGCGGGAGCATTTTTGAGTCCAAAGGGCATTCTGTTAAATTCAAAATGACCTTCACATGTCGAGAAAGCCGTGTATTTCTTTGATGTTTCACTCATTGGGATTTGGTGAAACCCAGAGCTGAGGTCAAAGGCAGAAAAGAATTTTGCATCTCCTAATTGATCTAAAATGTCATCGATGATGGGTAACGGATATGCATCTTGTTCCGTGTCCTCGTTTATCTTTCGAAAATCGATTACTATGCGCCATTTCTTCCTGCCAGACGCGTCTTCCTTTTTTGGCACCACCCAAATCGGCGAATTAAAGGGTGAATTTGAATCTCGTATGACGCCTTTTTCTTTCAAGTCATGCATTTGTGTTTTTATTTCTTCTTTGTGACATTGGGGAGGACGATAAGATTTAACATTTACTATCTTGCCGGTTTTCAAAATAATTTCATGTTCTACTAAATCGGTACACGGAAAAGGGTCTCCTTCAAGGTTAAAAATGTCACTGTATCCTGCTACCATTTTCCATAAATAAGGACGTTCTTTTTCTTCTATGTGGTCCAATCTCGTTTTGTTCAATAGATCTTGTATCCGTTTTGCCTGATTTCCTTCCGAACTAGTGACACTGACTCTACTTGTTTCTTTAATTTGATCTATTTTATCATACTCCAAACTGCTTGGTATTTTTAAGAGGCTTTTTCCATAATTATATAAGGGTACAACTAATTCTTGGTTCTCTATTTTGTACACGCCGTCGGGGATTGAGTCGTGATTTTCTATATAGACATCTTGATCCTTTTCTACAACTTTGATCCGAGTTATCTGTGCTGTGTTTCCCGAAACAAATGTTCCGTCCTCATAAAGGGGTAATTTTTTGTTATCAAGATAAAGGAAATCTTTAGTTATATGATATTTATCAAATGCATTAAAGAATTGTCGGCCGATGATACCTTCTTCTGGCAAGGGAAAATCATTATCAATTATGTGAAATAAATGCAACTTCCCTAAGTATGGTATTCTTACTGCTTGATAAGAATAATTAATATCTCTCCCCATGGCAAAACGTTTTCTCATCTCAAATGGTGTTCTTTCTATGGGTACTTCAGAATGTTTAATGAGATTAATAGAGGCTCCTGAATCTACTAGTAATCTATAGGTTCGTCCATCAGAATGCTTTCCATGTATGGATTGCAATCGTCCGCTGATTGCAGAAACTCTGCAGATTCTTCGTAGCGTTCGATTTCGTCCTGTTCCTGTGGTGTCACTTCGTAACATTCTAATGGGTCTTGTAGATCTTCCATCTCCTGTATATTTCTGATCTCTGGCGGTCTTCTCTGAGATGTTCCATTGCGAAAACCCTGTTGCTTTGATTTCGCATAGCATTGTTTCTCCAAATGGCCCGGTTTCTTACAGAAGTTACAAGTCATTTGCATCCTTTGTTGTAAAGGTAGTCCGTGGTTCGGACTATCGGAGGGTTGATTTCGCATTTGTGCCTGTTGATTTCGGGCCGCAGGTACCGTTACGTTCCTCATGGGTAGTCTAAGAACACTTGGTTGTACTGGTCGAGGTGTTATTGAAACTTTCGTACGCGTACGTTCTCTACACCACACTTCTGCTTCCAGGGCTTCCTGTAAAGCTTGGTTCAAACTTTTTGGTTTTAAGGGTCGCACTTGATGGCTAATGTCATCGCGTAAGTTCATAACGTACCTCTTCGTGGCAGATTTTTCCTCCATTTGAAGAGCTAATTTCCGCTCTATTCCGGACGAATATTCTGATTGAATTGTATAAATCAATTCATTATACGCGCTTCTAAATTTTTTGATTATAAAACTGTACTGAATCATGATTTTGCCTGATTGTTTCAAGTTTACTACGGCACGTTTCCAGAGTGGTTGTAGTAGCTAAATTTGTTTTCAAAGCGCTGTAAAGATCATCGTAGCTACTTATAGGGTAGTGCCGGTTTGCTCTCTTAGCACTTCCAATTATTTTCTCCGTTAAAATGTAGTCCAGTAGTAAACTAGGTTGGGAACATCTTAGCCTCGCGCGTTTCACGGTCTTAATGAAATCGTGTACGCCAACATCATCTTGGCCGTTTAAAACCTCAACCGTGCGGATGATTTCTTTGGCCTGGGAAAGCGGTTCAACGTTTTCCATTCGGTGCATCGCTGGTAGCAATGGGTTGTTTCTCGGAAAAGTGCGATGAGCGGGTGCTGGCAGCCGGTTAGTATGCTGCGAGAAGGAATTTGGGACCTGAACACATTGCTGGTCAATGACCTGCGCGGAGAAACTTTGGGGCTGTTCACCTATTGTGCTAGGTCTCACAGATTCACGTGCGGGTGCCGGCTGTTGGCTAGTACACTGAATGACGGGATTTGGGGGCTGAAGTCGAACACGCGGCTCTGGGTAAGTGTTAGCCCACTGGGGGACGGAATGCATTGGCCGAACACTTTGAAACTGGTCACTGCACTGTGTGAAAGAATTTGGGGAAACGCCGGGCGAGATGGGTCTCTCCGGGGGGACGGAATGTATGGGCCGAACACTTTGAAACTGATCACTACAATTCGGGGGAACGCCGGGCGAGATGAGTCTCTCTGGACCACCTGCTGTTTGGTCGCGATCGTCCGTTTCCTCGTCTGGCGACGATTCCTTTTCGGACGACTCGGAGTGCTGTGGCGACAATGCTTCCTTTTCAGACGACTTGGAATGCTGTGGATGGTCGTTCGATTCATCCTCCGTGACCAAGGCATTGCTAAACTGCGCGAGACTTCTAATTTCGCCCGCTCGCTTCAGGTTTTCTTCGTTCAAAGTCGTGAGGCTAGTTTCAAACCTGTCCTGTTTCTCAACGATTATTTGAAGTTGGTTCAGGATCAGTGTTAGAACATCCTGGTCTTGTTTCGACGAATTCTCCGTAGTCATAGTGGGGGCGGTCGTACACGGCTCAGAGATGGAGCTATCAGAATCTGTGGAAGTGTCTGTATGTGTGGGATAGTGTGTACTTAAATTTTCCCTATAGGCGTGGAAAGTCAGCTTTAAACCTGATTGCGAGTGTCGGGTGTAAGTGTCGCGAACGCGTAACAATATGATATTTTATATTGATTTTAAGCACTGCACTCGCGTGATTTCATTACATCTCATTACAAAAATATAATCTGAGCACAAATTTTCTAGCTTATTTTCTAAATAATTTATTTTTCAAAAATCAATTCTGCGCTTACGGGGTCGTGCTATGCCAACAGTATACCGACGCCTAAGCAAAAATTTTCTATCTTATTTTCTAAAAACTCGCTTACTTTCTCTTTGTTGAAACTCTGCTTCCTGGTTGTCGGGCTGCACCGTAGTAACAGTCCGGAGTCTTGGATTTATCCCTCGATATTAACCTCCGTAGAGATTTCGTTGCCACTACTGCAAATTCTGCTTCCTGGTTGTCGGGCTGCACCGTAGTAACAGTCCGGAGTTCCTCGATTTTAACCACCGTAGTGATTTCCGCTTTCCAGATTGTCTTCCAAAGATAGGGTCGTTTGATCTCTAAATTGCTCCGTAGAGACAAGATCGTGTACTCCTATCCTGGCAGGATCGCCAATTTTGTAACGGGTCAGAAGAATCACTTTAAATACTTTTTATTGTGCCTGAACTATATCGCAGGACTTCTTTATTGTAAAAGATCTTTGTCGGTCAGGGGTACCAAACGGACTGACTACCCTGCACAAGGGAAGCAGTGGCAACGGGCCCCTGCTTCTGGGACTCGAAGAGTGGGGAGGATAGAAGATCCATTGACATTCCTGTTACACCACGCATCACAGCAAAAAAAAACGTTTCACTGATCCAGCAGTATTTTTTTAAAGAAATTATTAAGACGAGAATAGAAGAGTCGATTTAGCGAAATTTTATCTGATTCAGTTATAAAAGTAAAAAAAAATCAGTGATAAAAGGTTAGCACTTTAAACAAAATTTCTTTAAACTATCTAAACTTCGAAGTTCCAAATTGGTTTTCTTTGCAAAATTTACAGGTTTAAATGTTTTTTAATGTTTACTCTGCATTCAATTTTCAAATGCTTTTACTGAAATTATAAAAACTTTTTTCACTCATTAAAGTTTTTAAATTCAATGACCTTCAAAATTTTGATATCATGAGATTATAATTGGATGTATTTTAAAACTCTGTAACTTTCAATTTTTAATTTGAAAGATCCTAATTTTTGAAACACTGAAAATTTTAGTCTTGTCATTTGAGATAAGATTTTATATTTGGAAGTTTACCAAAGTTTAGAGTTTTAAATATTTTTGAAGCTTTAAACTTGGAATGCTTTTACTGTCTGAAACTTTAGAACTGGAAAATGTTTAACGGAAGATTGAAAATTCGAAAGTTTTTATGTTCTGATCGTTTATATCAGTGATTTGAAAATATGAAAAATAAGGGAAATGAGGAAAATTTAGTCCGTTTCTTATATCGTCTAAATTAAATTCAAGCTACGATACTGACGTTTTTTATTCACACCATGAAACAGTGGATAATATATAAGAAAAATGAGGAAAATTTGGTTACTCAAACCGAACTGTCTACTATTACGTAATTTTCCGTAAGACTAATCCCTTTTCCAGCTCTATTATTACGTAATTTTCGTAAGACTAACCCCTTTTCCAGCTGGTCCAGGCACACAAAACTTGGGGTATCAAATTGTTGCAGCTATTTTGATCTAGAATTTCTACTCAATATGATTCGCTTCAGAGGATCAATGAAAATTAAGGAGAACAAATTAAAGGCATATTAGCATCAGTATGCAAAACAGAATGACAGTTGACGATTTTCGAAAAAAATTCCTTTCTACCAAATTCAAGTCCTGCAAATCGATAATCGATCCTTGATCGAGATTTGTTGACATTTCTAAATAAACATCCACGACCTCGGTAATCATACATTTAAATAAACGGAGCTAAGTAAATGATTTTTTTCAAAATTTGATTAACAATTTAATTTTAAATGATTATCAACAATTGATCATCATTCAGGTGAGAGGTTTGAATAATTTTGTAATGTGTTGAGTAGTTGAAATTTGAATAATTGATCTCGAAATTTGAATCAAGATGTTCATGAATATAGGTATCAAAACTTTGCATTCTTTTGATCCATTTGCCGCATCAACTTGATACCTGGTAGTTTTGTGTGGGGCTAATGTTATGGAAAATTCCTTAATAATAACCCTAGTGCTATACTTGACCGGCTGGTCTTACGAAAAATTAGATAATACTATTCAGTGCCTATTTAAACCCCTGCCCTATTCTGGAAGCTTTTCTATTAGTTCGATTCTCCTCGAGGATGGCTCAAATTGAATTTCTTGACATGTAGAATAAACTGAGATCAAAAATGAAATTTGCTATGTTACATTTTGCTTTTTTTATGTCATTATGTCACTGGTTGAATAATAAGAAAATGAATAAAAATTACCATTTTTTAAATTTAAGCATACGTCTCCGAAACCCTTACTTGAGGTCCTTTATCGACCTCTTCTCAGACTGATATTTATTTCAAGTTTTAAAATACATACTTGAGTGAAATACATTTCGCTTATTTGAAAGATTCTTTAAATTTCGAAACCTTCATAGTCGAAAACCTTTATTCTCAAAATTTCTGAACTATTCTTTTTTACAGTGAAAAACTTCGTAGTCCAAATTCCACAATAGCTACAGGACAAACGACAGAATGATTGTAATGAATGAATTCAGCAAGATTGTACCTGTACCATATGATGTGATCTCAATGAAGGCGATTTTAATTGGTAAAATGAAAAAGATTGATGCGTAAAGAGAACTGAATGGCTCACTGCCTAATGAAGACTATTAAGTTAGCGACAGCTTCGTCGTGCAAGCTTGATTGGACGAGGTCTATGCAGGGTCACGCGCTCTTCTGCCAGGGTCAATCCAGTTGAAATCATTTGACTCTGACATTCGTCTGTAATATCGACATGCGGTCAAATGCGATGACTAAATGTGATTTCAATGCCCGGCACTCGCCACGCGAATCGCGAGGCCATTTAGGCTTTAATATTACACTCACGACTCGTGATAGATGTACTCGTACACCTGTCTGTTTCTCGAGAAGAGAAACGTGATGCGGATATAACGGAACAGGCGAGGAAATCTATCGTTTTCCGGTAACACCTGAAGAAAAAGGAACTATCGCGTTTTGTCAACAGCTGTATAGGAACTATAAGTGGTAAATAATTAATTGCCTTCTTTAGAATTTCATCTTTCAACTAATCCCGGAATACACGAAGTTTTTTGTTTGTTTTTATAAATAATGAATTGAGGTTAAAGGGGATATTTGTCATCATCCTGTAAAAGTAAATAGCAAGTGAGTTCTAAGGGGATAGACCACGTCAATTTTTAACTGACAGAAATAATTATGCCATAATAAGCCTTTTTGGTGAAATTTTGTTTAAGCGATAAAAGAAGCTCCCCTTCCATCATCTCGGAACTTGATAACGTTTTCCAATACAACTTTGTATTATTAATTAGCCAACTGAATAGATAGAAATAATTTTTTTTTTTAATTTGAAAATTTTAGATTTTTAATCACCGACCAAAGTTGAGAAAACTTGCAATTACATGTTTTGATGTGTAAACACCTTAGATCTCGATATGGGGAGTCGCGCCTGAGTCGAGTGAAACCATGACTCGAAAGTCAAGCAAGCCTCTGACACACGCGTTGTGTCGTGTGTCAGAGACCGGAGGCTTGCTTCTCTTCACCCACTCAAAGGAGCCCTTCAGTTATTCTTCTCTCTCTAAAAAAAATTGTTATTTCCGAACTTATATACTCATCAGGAATACATTGTTTGGAAAAGTACATGGTTACCTAATAAAAAAGAATTTTACATAGAGATAGGTTTGTTAAACAGGAAGATATATGTTTCAACTTCTCGTAAGTAAACTAAACAAAAAATTATAAACCCTTAATATCTCCTCCTGTTTAACAAACCTATCTCTATGTAAAATTATTTTTTATTAGGTAACAATGTACTTTTCCAAAGAATGTATTCCTGATGAGGCTCAAAGTCGTTGAGCGAAAGCTCGTTTTTTAATAAACATTTTAATAATGACTAGTAGATCAAAAACCGTAATTCCACCGACAAACTATATTAAACTAACGCTAGTCAACAAAAACAAACATCTTTTTGATAACTTCTAATAAAGTTGATACATACTGCCTTTTATTTATGCCCATAAAACGGGTACTTTTAATCACCTTTCATGCAATAATTGAAAGAAAATTTACAGTTTATTATTATTAAAACTAGGGTACTTGTTCAACCCATTGGAAAATAGATGTCTGGAAACTTTTACACGCCATTACATATAAGAGAAAATGAATTTTTATACTTCTACATGTATGTGAGTTATTATTTGCTTGATGTAAGATTTCAATTACAGTTAACGTTTACCGAAGATCTTTACACATAAATCTGTCTTGGGTCGTAGTTTAGGACGCACGTGATGTCTCTACATCTTCTCCCTCCATTTTCTAGGGACCTAATGAATTTTATTAATCAAAATTTCAAGTCTTAATTCACAGTGATATATCTGCCTAAGAAGTCTTATCAGTATAATGACGACTTATTTCTAAAGTATTGGTTCTGGCAGAGTGGTGGAAATATGAATATTAGTTAGAGCGAAAAGACAGCTTTGGAGTTGATAAATACACTCTGTATTAGTACGACGGTCACCATCCGAGTACAACCGAGCCAAGAGCTGCTTAACTTCGGCGAACGAACGTAAAACCTTAAACAATTCCAGACATTTTAGATGTCCGAATAATGACCAAAATTTGTTCCCCAAGTTTCAATGTTTTTTCTTTAAAAGAAATTTGGCTAAATTGTATCACTCATTGAAAACCGACATTCCTCATTCTTTTTCAATTCAATTATTATTAATCGAAAAATGAGCTTAATAATATAATGATATGCAGCCTCTCCAGTGACCTTGTACCAGCCTAACCTTGAACCAGCTGAGATAATTTACGACCATTTGAGTTATAAACGAACACTTACTAACTATTCTCTGACATTGGAGGACACAATCACTTTACTCTATTTCTATACCTGTCATTACTTTCAGCAAAACAATGTTTAACAGATCGTAAAAAATACAGTTGAAAATGTGTGGTCATAGGAGGGAAACAACCAGAAACTCGTAAATAAATATGTCAGCGAGAGCGAGTATATGTTAACCCAGATTCAGTGGTGCCCTGCAGGCTAACTTTGCTAGTGAACTCGCTTCTCGCTTTTATGGTGTCTATAGCCTCGTTCACCATGACACATGGAAACAGAAACAGAGAAGACCATTAAACCGGAAACGCCGGAATTTAACGAGTTCGGATACCGGATCAGTAGTTGCATGAATTCCTCATTTCTTGTACCCAACAGCAATAGACTTTCTTCTTTCTTATCAAGGAGGAAAGATATCTGAAAGAACCTAATCTCTTGACATTTTGGATAGGGTTTTTTTTAAATCCTTCCTTCATAATTTAAATCGAAAATGGGCTTCGATAGAAAAATAACGCTTTGAATAAGAAAAAAAAAAATATTCACAAGATTGCAAAACCGAGGAACTACATATGTTTAGACATCGCTTATAAGAGCAGTATTCGTTCGAGAATAAAGACAGCATAAAAGCTAATAAATCGATGTTATAGTGCGATGTTATACGTCTGAGTGAAAAATACATTATAGAAAGTGTAGTAGGTATAAAAATTACATTTTTAAGACCAGAAAAAGACCTAGATGTTATTAAGAAGATCCTTTATTGTCAATGTTTGCAGAAACAAATGCCCCCCTCACCAGGAAAGAAAAATCCGAAGTCGAAAATAAGTCCTTAGTAAAGTTAAACATTGAGAATTGTTTAACAAAAAAGATGTAAAAAAGTTAATTTTGAAAGAGAAGACAGAATAAGCATTCCGCTCCATATTGATGGTTAACATCACATATTGGCTTCTTTAACGTTACTATTGACTTATTTTTGAATTTGGATTTTTGTTTCCCGATGAGAGCATTTGTCTCTTTCATATCTACGACACTTTTTATAAAGCATAAAAGCTGATAAATACATCCCATGTAGTACGACGGCTAGTATGCGAAGCCTTAAACAATTACATGTGTTCAAGCAGACATATATAATTGTTATTTGAATTCAATGTATATTTGAAAGAAATAAAACAAACTGATTTTGTCTTTGCACCCTGTGTGGTGATCCTCGCTCTTTCGAAATTCATGAAAGCTCAAAAATTTATTCCAATCTGTGCAATTAAGAAAATTTTTTAAAATACCGAAACCATTAAAAGAACATTGAAGACCATTAAATGAATTGGAGAATTGTCTTGGTCTGATCGCATACAATAGTGACGCGAGGGGTGTTCTCGCGCTTCGCGCTCGGATTCGTACATTTAATGTGTGCATTTAGCCTGATTTTTTTCAAATATACATATTGTGACTTGAATCGAAAACTATGATTCAAACTCCTGATGAACTAGTCATAAATTGGAATTAAAATTGTTTTTCAATTTGACTTTGAAGACGGTTCTCAAAGGACCTGCGGTTTTGACGATTACATTCTCATTGTGACACTCGCGCTTCGCGCTCGTCAGACGGTTCGCAGTAAGCCCCAGATATATTTCTAATCTGAAGTTGGATGAAAATTGCAAACAATTGACAACTATGATTATCCGACGTTGGATAATTTTTTATCGGGAGGCGAATTCACAACTTTATATGTAGTTGTCAATTGTTTCCAACTTATCCGACTTCAGATAAAAAATATCTCTGGGAGATACTGTGTTCTGTTTAAAAAATAAAACGATGCAGACAAAATGGAATGGAATATAAGAAGTAGGTATGTTTTCGATATAATGTTAATAACAAAAATGCACAAGATGACTTTGTTAGAAACTGTTTTAAAGACTTTTTGAAAATTTACTAAACAGAGGCATTAAGCCTTAAACTTTGATTCCGTTTGTTCGAAGTTCGGTTCCAAGTCAACTATAAAAGTTTGCAGTCAGTTTGAAAAATATATTTAAAATCATGTCACTGTTTTTTTTTAATATCCTCATATGGGTAATCTACTTGACTATTAATTATCTACAACTTTTAAAATTTGTGTCCAATCGAAAAATGTCATAAGATGTTAAAAATTATTGAACTCATGCCACAAAATTTATTTCATTGCTCTCCTAAAAAGGGATAATTAATGCGGTAAAAAACTGAATCACGTGCTGAATGCATTTCGATATTACGTAAAACATTGCGAAAGCACGGGAGAAAGTGTCCCGTAATGTTAAATAAAATAATCGATTTGATTAAACCCATACAATGCTTCATATGATAAACGAGGTGCGTCACGAATTGATTAATAAATCAGTATTGACTGTTGAATATTCCGGAACAATTTCCTATTTTGAAAACAATTCAAAGTGTAAACAGTTATAAAAGATATCAATAAATAAAGCTTAACCTTCTGGATTACATAATCCAATTTCCTTAAAATGATGTGAACGTTGATTTGTCATGAATGAACAGGTGGAGGCCTTTTCCGGTTTTTTGTTGATTATTTAAACATTTGCCGACATCTTTCGACTCGGATCCGAGTTTTTTTCAGGGGGTGAGATTACGTACAAGATATATTAAATTTATTATTAGATACATACTATAAAGATGAATTTATAATACATTAAATTGGTAAAAATATTCCGACTCGAAACAGGTCAGCAAATATTGAAATAAAAACAATAAACCGGAAATGTCTTACACTTGTTCATTAATATTACACCGGTAAAATAAAAAATCCTTGATTTATCATGTTAACTTAAATCGAATCTCTTAATTCTCTGGAGATCAAGATATCCTTGAATTTATATTAATGAATTAAATAACTAATCCTTATTCTCCGACATGATCAGACTACGTTAATTTCAGCTTCATTCTGAATTACACGGAAAAAATAATATAAGCTGTATATCGTATATCAGCCAATTTTTATTTGAGACAACTTCACATATTATGACACGGATATTCCATTTTTAAACTTTTAATACAAATTTGTTTCTATAAATTGAGAAACCATTGGTGCCAAACACCAGATAGTGGCGATAATTAAATTGTCAAATATATCTTAATAATGCAGCAATTCAGATTACTCACGCAAATAAACGGTTTTAATAAAAAAAAACTTGTTTTAAAATCTGTTAGACAATTTTTTTAAATTGATGTTTCAAAATAAAAAATCATAAAAAATTTGTCCAGGAATCTTAAGAAATTTTTTTATTATCTTGAAACCTTTCAAAATCCTTAAAATGCTTCAAAATTTTATTTAAAAATCTTCAAAAATCTACATTTTGTTACAAACGTTTTGGAAACTTTTCAAATTTTAAATTATTTTTGTAATTTTTTCAAAACTTCTAAATATTTTTTTTTAAATGATTCGAATTTTTCCTAAAGCTTTTAATAAATATTGCAAAATTACAAAAAAAGTGGTTTAAAATCCTCCAGATTATTTTTTGACTTTGGAAATCTTTCACAATTTTTTAAAATATTCTCTTGAAATTAACTTTTTAAAATAACAAATCATTTTCAATTACCCTAGGAAACTTCATCCAAGAAATTGTATTCATCTGAAACCTTTCCAAATGCTTAAAAATTTTTAAGTTTTCGATAATTTTGTAATCGTTTAAAAACTTATAATTCATTAATAATTGTTTAATTTTCATTTATTCTTCAAAATTTGTTTTTAAATCTTTTCAAATATTCTGTTAAAATTAATTTTTTTAAATAAAAAGTAATTTCAAATTTCCTAGGAATTTTAAGAAAATTTTTTCACGATCTTCAAACCCTTCAAAATCATTTAAAAAGCTTCCAAATTTTATTTTGAAATCCTCAAAAGTCTATATTTTGTTTTTAATTTTTTGAAATATTTTCAAGTTTTAAATTAAGTTTTACTAATTTCAAAACTTCTAAACATCTCTTAAACTTACTCAATTTTTTTTTAAATAGAACAATTAAAATTTTAACCTTCAAAGTTTAAATTTAGCTCTCTGAATTTTTATTTGATTTATAATTTTTTACACATTTTAAATACACAGTCAAAAATTCCTAAATATTAAAAAATTCTTCTTTTTCTTGATTAAAAATCTTCAAATTGAATGGGTTGAAAATGAAATATTTTAGACTGAAACCATATTTGAATAGGATTTTTAAAAGCGTTTGATTATAAATATATTAATTTGAAATTATTTTAAAATTTTAAATAGTTTACAAAATTTCAATCGGAAAATTGAAAAAGTTCAATTTTTAAGGTTAAAATATGTAAAATGTTTAATTTTGAACTGACTTAGAAACGTCCTGTAAAATAAATTATTGTTAAATTTTGAATATTCGAACTACAGTTTAATTTAAAAAATAATTAATCAATTAATATTTACAGTTGATCAGCTTAAAAGGTTTTATGTCAAAGAATTTCAATTTCAAAAGCTATTAATTCTTAATTGTTTCATTCTTCGAAACTGCATTTTCAAATTATTTAAATTATAAATGTCCCTTAAAAAAGGAGACCTCAACTGGCAAATTTTGATAGTGAAAGATTTTAGAATTACACATTGTAAACTTAACGACTCCATAACTGAAATAGTTATATGAAATTTTTAATATTTCAAGTGATTCGTTAAATTTTTCTTCCAAAAATTTCTAAAATTCCTTGTCAGAAAGTAAATTCGCGGTCTTTTCCCGGTTTCCCGGTCCAGCGACCACCCTGATCCTAATTAATGCTGATTTTAAAGAATTTAGAGTTAAAAATATCCTTGAGCCTTTTTTGAATAATGATTCGTTTCCGTAATCTCTGAAACTTCGTTAGTTTGCGACATAAATTTTTAACCTTTCTCGTTACATTTTAACGACAGGGGTAATTATTTATTATGAAAGCGTGTGTGTGTGTGAATGCTTGATCTGGTACAAAAGTGCAAAGAACCCACAGGTGCAAAGGACAGTCACCGTACGAAGAGATTAAAAGCAATTAGTACGTAAAAAATCAACATGCTGGTACAATATTTATTCAGAATTAAGAATAAAAGCTTATTTGGCTTTGAAATAATTCATTGATCAGATTTTTTAACATTTCGTTTTTGCAGAATGGAAAATTATGGATTTCGTTATCAATCTATCTTGTTCATTTGCATTTCTATTTATATAGCTTTCACATACAAACTCCTTCATTCTATAATTTTCAATGCGTTATTTGTGAATGTTTTGGTGATAAAACTGGAATCCCTCATCAGATAAAATGCAGACATATATGTCAAGGTTATGTGTAATCATTTCTTTGCATTATGCCTTGACAAAATCTCAGAGTATGTTAATGCTAAATCTTTCAGACAGGTTTACCAACGCACCAGGCTTTCATTGTTATTACCATTAGTTTTGTTCAGGAAAAAAATCAAGATTTTAAATTGCCTGTTGCATGCCAAATCATTGATAAACAAATAATATAATAAAACGTTAAAACGCGAATATTGGCTTATTACAATTTGTTGTACTTTGAATGGTCAAATACGAAATTCTTGGTTTTCAAATTTAATTTAGAAATTCTTCAACTTTGAAATTAGCAAACTTTTGACACTCCCAATTTACAAAGTAAGACTTTGAATACAAAATTTCAAAATTGTTGAATTTAGGAAGCTTGAATTTCATTTTATAATTCTTGATCAATTTAAAATCGTTTAATATTATAAATTGTGCATTTAAACAAAGTAAAATTTGGATTTCAATTTGAAACCTTCAGATCAAATTTTTTATTTCTGAATAAATAATTTAATATTGTTCAAACTGAACTCGAACATTTTCAATTTTGAAATTGTACAATGAAATAAATAGTGAAAATGCTGATTGATGGAACATTGGATGCTCTAAATATAAATTCTTTTATCTTTGAAAACCTAATTTAGAAATTCATTACATTGTAATACTTTTATTTACATTTTGTGCTTCTTCATCAAATTACTAGCATCATTAATCGCGAAAAATTTCGAATAATTATTAATATGCTGAAAACTCTTAAACACCTAACATCAAATTTTAAAAAGAAAGTTTTGTATTTTAAGTAATTTTACAGAATATTATCAAAATAATTTAGTCTGTTTAAAAGATATTTGGAAACTTTAGAAGTTTGGAAGAAATTTAGAAATATTTTATAAATTTTTGGAAATCTGTTCAAGTTTTAACATATTCCTAATTTCTTCAAAAGTTTTGAAAAATCTTTAAATATTAACGAAATTGTCTTAAAATCTTCCAGATTTTTTTCAATATGTTTATAAATTTTTAGGAATTTTTTAAAATCTGTTTAAATTTTCTTTTCAAATTTATTTTTCTAAATAATAATCATTTGTAATTTCCCCAAGAATCTTTGGAAAATTTTGTTATTCTCTTGAAACCTTTCAAAATTCTAAAAAGCTTCTTTTTTCGAAATATTATAAAAACCTATATTTTGTTTAAAATTTTTTGAAATCTTCTCTACATTTAAATTAATTTCGAATCTTTTTAAAACTTTTGAAAGTTCTAAATATGCTTTGAAATAATTCAAAGTTTTCCTAGATTTTTTTATAAAATAAAACTTAAATCACTTTAAATTTTCCAAGAAATCTGAAGAATATTAATCTCCTCAAATCTTCCCAAATTATTAAAAAGCCTCTACACTTTTTTTTTAAAGCCTCACTTAATTTGGTCTTTTAGAAATAAATTTTTAGAATTAAAATTCCTCATTTGGGACTTGTGGTTTACAAAAAACCAGAAAATTCTTAATTTTAAGTGGTAAACATAACTTTCAATTATAATTATGATTAAAATGTGTTGTAGTTTTTGTAAAAAGTTTATAGCAAACTGTTTTCAGTTTATATACAAAATGAAGACATCCACTAAAACTTTTTTCAAAAAAGAGGATTCAATTTTACATTTTCTCAGATTCAAGTTTAAAAAATGGTTCGAGTGAACGGAACTTGAAACTCTTCAATTTGGAGTCTTAAAAATGTAGAAAAGTTTAATTTTAAACCTATAATTTGGAAAAAATCTTCGATTTGAAACGTTTTAATATTTAATTATTTCATATTACAAAAAAAATAGAAATTGCTCCACTTGAATATTTTTAATAATTAGGTTAAAATTTTTTTTTTAAATGAAAATAAAAATTATTTTACACTGTTCCTTAAAAATGAATTTTGAACGATTAAACTTATGCAATAATTTTGACCTGCAATCAGTTACATGAACGTGCAATGATTTGCATTCATTTGGAAACATATGCAATTGCATAGAATTGTGTTAATTAAATTTTGCGGCAATCAAATACGAAAATATTCGAATATCAGAAATGCTATTAAAACAGGGGAAATAGGGCGATTTTCCACGAAAATTGAGAAACAATAGGGGGATACATTTTTTAAGTAAAATTAATGTAGGCACCATATCAAATTATATATGAGACGCTTTAGAGTCCTAAGATCTCAAGTATAAATGTATAGCATTTTCATAAAAATAGTTGAAACTTCATCCAAATAAATGAATTTTTAACAAAGTAGTTCAAATTTCAAACAAGTAGTAGAACTTTTAGAAAAAAAGGTGATTTTTTAACTTAAAAGATTACTTTTCTACCAAAAAGACAAATTTTTAACATCATACATAAATTTCTAACCAAAAATGAAATAGTTAAATTTTCAAAAATAGTTCAAATTTTAATCAAGTAGTTGAATTTTCAACCAAAAAAGATAAATTTTGAACCAAAAATAGAATAGTTCAATTTTAAGTTTAAAAAAATTATTTTTCAATCAACCAAGAAAGAATTTTCAAGAACATAGTTCAATTTTCAACCAAAGAGATTAATTTTCTGCCAAAAAAGAAAAATTTTTAATATACATAAATTTTGAACCAAGAATGATATGGTTTCGACTAAATAGATGAATTTTCAAAAAAAAAATAATAATTTTTGACCGAAGACTTGAATTCCAAGCAAAGAAACGAATTTTCAACAAAATAGTACAATTTGTAACAACAAAGTTCATTTTCTACCAAAAAGGATGAGTTTTCAATCCAAAAGAACGAATTTTCTATCCAAAAAGACAAAAGTTCAAAAAAACAGTTGATTTTTCGATATAAAAGATGACTTTTTAACAAAAGAGTTGAATCCTCAACCAAAACATTAATTTTTAGACGCAGTTGCACTTTAACCAAAAAAATGGAATTTCTACCAAAGAAGGGGAATTTTCAACAAAATAATTGAACTTTAAACCAAAGAAATGAATCTTCAACCAAAAAAAAAATTCAATTTTGAACCAAAAACAGTTCAATTAAACTAAAAATGGCGAATTTTCAACAAAACAGTTGAATTTTCCCCCAAAAAAGATATTCTACTTCTATTAAAGTAGAATGTTTTGAAGACGTTGACTTTCAGACCCGTAAATATTAATTTTTAACAAAAAAAAAATTAATTTTCAAGCAAGAAAGGCGAATTTTCAAACAAATAGTTAAACTTTCAAGCTAAAGAAATGAATTTTTCAGAAGCTAGTTAAATTTTCAACAAAAAAGTTAATTTTCAGCCAACAAAGATGAATTTTCACTCCATAAGGATAAATTTTCTATCCAAAAAAGTTTACTTTTCAATGAAAAATGATGAATTTTCAACAAAATAATTAAAATTTCAACCGAAACAGTAGAATTTTTTAACCAACAGAGATGAATTCTGAACCAAAAATATAATAATAGACTCTTCAACCAAAACGATTTAACTATCAACTAAAAATAGTTGGATTTTCTTATTAGGTTCTATTAATTCACTTCACATTTTAGCACAAAAAAACGCGAAAAAGGGGGAATATGGGAAGTTTTAATTTGATAACCCAAAATATTAGTTTTCAACAAAAAAGTTAATTTTTAACCAAGAAAGAGGATTTTTCAACCAAATATTTGAACTTTCAAACTACAAAGACGAATTTTTCAGAAGACAGTTTAATTTGCAACAAGAAAGTTCATTTACAACCAAGAAAAGTGAATTTTCGATCCATAAGGACAAATTTTCTATCCAAAGCAGTTGAATTTTCGACGAAAAAAAGATGAATTTTCAATAAAAGAATTAAATTTTCAACCAAATAGTAGAATTTTTAACCAGCATAGATGAATTCTGAACCAAAGATGTAATAGTAGACTTTTTAACAGAAAGATTTAACTTTCAACTAAAAATAGTTGAATTTTCTTATTGGATTCTATTAATTCATTTCGCATTTTAGTACAAAAAAGCGAAAAAGGGTAAAAATGGGACATCTTTTGAAAACAGGAGAAAAAAGAGGGAAAGTGTGTAATAAAGGAAAGAGTGATAAGTCTGGAATACCATAATACTAATAAAAATAAATCCAAAATTTTAATTTTAATTTATTACAATTTGCATACGATTAACACTGATGAACAATTTTTTAAAACGAAAACTATTTTTTATTTCTTAACTATTAACATTAATTAAAGTTTGTTTATACACAACAAATCTGTCATTACGGTTTCGCTCATACGTGTCGCAGCGTCCGGCGTTCTCTTTAGATGTCATTCTCTGTAATTCGGTTCTGTGACTCTTCTCAAAAGAAAAGAATGAAATAAGATCAAGGATAATGCTACGTGGGATGACTTGACAATAGCACAAGATGATTTGACATCCGACGAAATGAGTTCAGAAAAGCGCTCTTGGCACTTTAAGTAATCGAAATTTTCTTTCGAAATTTGCTTCAATGATTGGATTGACTCATTAATTGGCGGATAACTGACCCAAAAATCAGATTTGCATACTTGATCGTTTAGCCCTAAGGTTACTATTACATTATCAATTCATAAACAAGTTCAAGCTGACGATGTACTTATGTGACCTACTTGAATCTACAACACGTCATGGAAATTAAATTAATTCTTAGATCTTGTCTTAAGCAATCGAAAATTTTGCACTGGTGAATAAGAAAAAGACTGGAACAAAGATACTTGTGATATACTTGAAAACTTGAGAAGTTCAAACCTAATTTTATTCTTACAAAGTGTTAGAGACGTCACAGATGACTTTTAATTTTCAAGCAAAGATTTTTCATCGAACAGTTAAGATTACAGGGTTGCTACAAACTCCTAATTTCAAAATTCCCTGACTTCTTTTGACCAATTTTTAATTTTCCTTGACCATTATAAATTTTTCTTTCAGGTATAAAAACAACCTTACGTCTAGTAAATAAATTATGATAATACAAAAACAATTTTATTCCTACATTTATCTCAAACACTTCTAATGACAACAGCAGACTTCACAGTCCAAAATGCTCTCAAAACAGAAAAAATTTGCTGATTTTTCACAAGAATAAGGGAATAATAGGAGAATAATATGGAAATAAATACTTTTAAATAAAATTAATGTATTGCAGTTTTAACAAATCAGTTGAATTTTTATCGAAAGAATTGAGTTTTCAAGCTAAAAGATCAAGTTTGTAGAAAACAGTTGACTTTCAAACCCGAAAAGATGAATTATCAACAAAAAAAATAATTTTTAACCAAGAAAGATGATTTTTCAACCAAATAGTTGAATTCTCAATAAAAACAAAAATTAATTTCTAACGAAATAATTGCATTTACAACCAAATAGTTGAACTCAAAAGCACAAGAGAGGAATTTTCAACAAAAAAATGTCAACAACAAAAAAAGTAGCATAGCGTTAAAGCGCAGTACCCTAACGGCCTAGCTGGATAAATGCTTCACGTTGCGACGCATTGCGTCAGTTCACTCTCAGTGTTCACACGGCCCTATGTTTACGTTCGGAGAACCCCCATACGAGTCGAAGGTCAGAACCAAAACCGTACTCAAATCGGAGTCCGAGTGTAGTTGAATCTTGAACCAAATGGTCGAAATTTTAACAAAAAAAGATTAAATTTCAACCAAAAACAGTCGAATTTTTAAACAAATAGTTCAATCTTCAAGCTAAAAAGAAGACACTTAGAGTTATGTCCAAATAATTTCGTTCGTGTAAAAAATATTCTCACATGTTTCAAAACAAAACAGACAAGAGGACGATGCTTTTGTTTCAAGACAAATTTTTATCTGAGTGAAATTTTTTAGAAAAGAATTGAATTTTCAACCAAGAACTTTTTTATCAAAAAAGATGAATTTTTCATCCGAAATAATGAATTCTTTTTCCAAAAACACGAATTTTCAAAAAAAAAAACTTGAATTTTCGGTAAAAAAAAAAAATTACTTTTTAATCAAATAGTTGAATTTTCAAAAAAAAAAAATATATATATATTCCTAACGATAATTGTAATAATTGAAACTTCAACTAAAGAAGATTTTAATTTTAAATAAAAAATAGTTGAGTTCATCCAAAAAAGACAAAATGTTAACAAAATAGTTGCTTGTTTTAACCAAAAAACATTTTACAGTCACAAAATTTTTTTTTTTTTTAAGCCAAAAGACGAGTTTTCTACGAAACAGTTGAATTTTCAACCAAAGAAATGCATTTTCAACTAAAATGATGAATCTTCAACCAATGAAATGAATTTTTAACAATGTAGTTCAAATTTAGCCAAATAGTGGAATTTTACACACAAGAAATGATTTTTCCACAAAAAATATAGCAGTTAATATTCCAGCCATTGAGTTCATCGAAAAATAAGAATTTTCAACATAATAGTTGATTTTTTCACCAAAAAAGATTCAACATTCATGAAAGAAAAAAAATTTAACCAAATTGTTGAATCTTCAACCTGCAAAGATTTATTTCAACAAGGCAGTTGAATTTTCAACTGAAAAAGATACTTTTCGCACAAAATAGTTTAATTTTTAAATAAAACCTAAATTTTCACCAAAAAAGTGGAATACTTGAATTTTTAGTTCCAAAAATTAATTTTGAAGAAAAAAAAGAGATGAATTTTTAACTAAAATGTAATAGTTGATACATTACTAACAAAATAGTTGAATCCTCAACAAAAACAGATCAATTTTTTACCAAAAATGATCAAATGTCTACGGAAGCAGATCAATTTTCAAACCGAAGAGACAAATTTTCGAAAAAAGAGTTGAATCCTCAACAAAAACAAATTATTTGTTAACCAAAGCGTTGAATTTTTAACAAACGAGATAAATTTTCAGAACACAATAACGAATTTTCACCAAAAGAGTTGGATATTCAACCAAGAAAGATTTTGTAGTCAGGGGAGAAAAAAAATGTCAACCAAATTGTTTAGTTTAACCCAAAAAGGCGCATTCTCTACAAAACAGTTGAATTTTCAAATAAAAAGTTAATTTTCAATGAAATACGTAAGTTTTCTACCGAAACAATAGAATTTTAAACCCAAAGCGATGAATTTTCCACAAAACAGTTAAGTTTTTAAGCCAAAAAGACCAGTTTTCTACAAAACAGTTATTTTATCAATATGAATTCTAAACAAAAAGGTTAACTTTCCACTACAAACTATCAATTTTCAATCAAAAGTAGAACAATGAAATTTCTAGTACAAAAAAATTAATTGTCAACAAAAAAACGAATTTTCAACAAAATAATTAAATCTGCAACCAATAAAAAGACTTTTTAATAAAGTAGTTTAACTTTCGACCAAGAAAGGTGTTTTTAAAAAAATAGTTGAATTTTCAACAAAATAATTAAATTTCCAACCAAATAGTGGAATTTTCAGCTAAAAGAGAGAATTCTGAACAAAAAATATACAAACTATCTAAACCTTATGAAATTTTCCGTAAGACCAGCTCGTTACGGAGCTAAAATGACGGAAAATTAAGTAGACTTTTCAATTTAAAAAAATTAATTTTCAACAAAATATAGTTGAATTTTTTTTTATTGGGTTCTATTAATTCAGCTTGCACTTAAGTGAGAAAAAAAGGCGAAAGGGGAAGTTTGTTGAAAATAGGGGGAAAAGATGATCTTTATAAATAGAATAAATAAGAATTTCATAAACTTCAACATCAGTTTATGAGATTAATCAGGTTTTCCTTGGCATTCCCTGACTCTCCAAAATTACCTGACCTGTAGAAACCCTGAGAATTAACGAAAAATTCTTATCATGTCGATATAGTTCTTAAATGCTCAAGAATTTATGTTGAGCAAATGCTCTCGAGAATATGCTCAGCATTTAAGCTCGAACAGAGCATTTATAGAGCAAAGCATTTATTGTTGAAGCAAATATATATCATAATTAATACATATATTTTTACAAAAACATTCTAGAGTGAAATAAACATATACTTTTTTTAAATTACAGAAATGCTACAGGTCAGGTAATTCCAGAAAGTCAGGGAATGTCAGGGAAAACCTGACAGAGTTAGGGAATTTTCGATAAACTAAAGTTGAAGTTAATTTTATTATTATGGTTAAAAATTGCAACTATTTTATTGAAAATTAATCTGTTTTGCTTGAGGATTCACACCAAATTGTAGAAAATTCATCTTTTTTGTTTGAATTCAACTATTTTTTGTATAAAATTAAAATCCTTTTTGTGATTGAAATATAATATATCACGTTTTTTGTTTAGAATTCATCTTTTTTGGTAGAAAATTCAACTACTTTGTTAAAACTTCATTTATTTGATTGATGTTTCATCATTTTAGTTGAAACCCCTTTTTTGTTCAAAATTTAATTATTTTGTTGAAAATTATGTTTTCTAGATGAGAATTAATTGTTTTAACTGAAAATTTAACTCGTACATGTTTGGTTCAAAATTTATCTCCGTAAGTTGAAAAGTCAAATATCTGGTTTAAAATTCCTGTATTTTATTGAAAACTCGAATTTTGTGGGAGAATATTTAATCTTCTTGGTGACTAATTCATCCTTTTGGTTGGAAATTATTTTAAAAATTCAAATATTTGGTTGAAAATTCATGTACTTTGTTAAAAATTCATCTTATTGGTTGGAAATGAGATTTTTCTTATTAAGAATTAATTTTTCCAACTGGAAATATAACTTCCATTTTTTGTCGATAATTCTTCTTTTTTGATAGAAATTTAATCTTCCTCGTTGAAAATTATATTATTTCGTTGAAACTTTACTTTAATTTTATTGAAAATTAATTTTTTTAACTTAAAATTTAACTATTCTATTTTTAGTTAAAAATTTATCTGTTTTCGGTGAAAATTGAACTATTTGTTGAAAATTGAACTATTTGTTGAAAATCCATCTTTTTTTTGGTAAACGAGTACTCTCATTACTTGAAATTTCATCTTTTTGGTTCAAAATTAAATTCTTTGGTTGAAAATGCCTTTGTTTTTTGTTTGGAAATTTATTTTACTAACTGAAAATTATCCTACTTTATTTTTAGGGCAAAATTTATCTTTTTAGTTTGAAATTCATGTATATGGTTGAAAATTAAATTTTTTTTAGTTGAATATTCGTCATTTAGTTGAAAATTCACTTTAACTATTCCATTTTTGGTGGAAAATTTTCCTTTTTTGATAAAAATGTAATATTTTTCGTTAAAAAATTATCTGTTCAGTAGAAAATTTAACTATTCTATTTTTTGTTAAGAATTCAGTTCTTTTACTGAAAAAAAACTGTTTCGTTGAAAATTCGTTTTTTTAGTTGAAAATTATTATTTTTTTAATTGAAGATATAACTATTCCATTTTCGCTTGAAAATGTATATTTTTAGTTGAAAATTAATTAATTTTGCTGAAAACTCGTTTTTTTATTTACTTTTCTAACTGCAAATTGAAATATTATATTTTTGGTTTGTAAATTTATATTTTTTAGTTTAAAATTTAATTATTTTGTTGAGAAATCATTTTTTTCTTGTTGATAGTTGATTGTCTTTACTGAAAATTTAATACTTTTTTTTTGGTTGAAAAATCATTGTTTTGTTATGAAAGTTTTTTTTATGGTTGAACATTTATTTTTCTGACATTTTAACTATTCTAATTTTGGTTGAATTTTTTTCTAGATGAAAATTCATGAACTTTGTTGAAATGAAAATTCTTATTTTTGCTTGAAGATTCATCATTTTAGTTAAAAATTCATTTCTTTGGTTGAAAATTTATCTTTTTGACTTGAAAACACAAAATTTATTTTGCATTAACATTATTAATCTTCTAGGTGTATATTTCGTTTTATACCTAAAATAATTTAGAAATTGGGATATTGTAGCAACCCTGAATAAGGCACTGTTTAATGCGAATAATATGTTTTCTATTACTTCGCCTTCTTTTATCATTTCAATTTAGCACACTTTCCAATTTGAAGCGATGCATTTTACCGCGAAATTTAAATAATGTAATTATTATTAATATAAGTAGAAAATACGATTTTTTAAATCCTAATTCAAAATGCTCATAAATGCTCATTAAATTCTCAAAGCACATAAAAGTCGAGCATATTCTCGAGCACATTCTCATGCTCGTGAGAATTTCTCCGAGCACTTAAACTCGTTAGAACACTACATGTCGAGCCTTCTTTTTTTCTAGAAGAAAGAAGAAACAGATAGTTGTAGAATTCGTCAATTACGTCACTCGACTGTTATAGACACCTAAAGGTGGAGAAGAAAACGGTAACTAAATTCTGATGCAAACTAGGTCCTAGGAGAATTATTAGTATGCAACTTGCAAACCGGATTGGAGTTTAAAGAAAGTCAAGTAAGTGTTGAACAGGGGTCTGTACAAAATGGGTGATCAGATCAGTCGAATATCTTTATCCAGTTTCCAAATGGCCTTGATGAATGATCGTCCTCGATGGGTTTATGAGAGAAGGCTACCTCTCGGATGCAAACAGCTCCGCTAAAACTTTCCTACGTCAAATGTTCGAAACACACATCGGAGGGTCATTTCCACAGTCTACAGTTTTTTAAAACACTGTTGAATAACTTGGAAGGACATTTTATCACATCTTTTTAAAGATACTTGTTCCCAAATTTACCTTTTCATTTAGTGTTGATAAGCATCAATTATCGCAAGTGACAAAATTACCGTCAACCTGGCTAAAAATGGACCATTCAAGGGTAAATATGGATCAACGTTTATGCTCTATTACGCTGTTAATATTTGTTTGTTATTTTGTATACAGTAAAATCGCAGTGAAAAAAATGTCTATGGAATGATACCCTTGATCCATATTTACCCACGGTGCTCAATAATTACCCCGGTTGACAGTATGTTAATGGGTACTTGAAGTAATTGTCTCATCTTATTCCTTACTTTGAAAGAGTGAAATGGTTTTTATTTTATAGACCCAACAAGCAAAATGTCAAAGATTTTTAAAGATTTTAAGAGATTTATAATCATTTTAGGATTTCAAAGATTTTTTATTTGTAACAGGGAATTTTGGAAAAGAATTATAATTCTGAGGTGGGACATCAGATAATTTTTGGTCATGAAAATTACAATTCTTATTTGAAACAGAGAATTCTGTAAAAGAATTATAGTTCTGAATTTGAACGAAGATTTTTTTTAAATTCCCTTCTTATAAATCAGAATTAAAATTATTTTCCAAAATTCCTGTTCCATGTCAAAAATTGTCTGTTTTAAGACAAATTATAATTCTTTACGGAAACTCCCGGTCCTAAAGCAAAAACTATAACTCCTAAAGAAATTTCTCGTTTTAAAGTGAACCTAAAATGCACATTATTATTATTTAGAAAATTTCCTCTTCAAAAGTACAAAGGATCATTTTTAAATTAAAAAGACGAATTTTCATCAGTAAGGTTGAATTTTCAACCAAAAAAGATTTTTTCGTCAAGAAAGAAAAAAAAGCAACCAAATTGTTGAATTTTCACCTAAAAGACGAATTTTGTACGAAACAGTTGAATATTCAACAAAAAAATTCATTTTCTACCAAATAGTTGAATCTTCAAACCAAAAGATGAATTTCCAACCAAGAAAATTAATTTTCTACCAAATAAGACTAACTTTCAACAAAATACATGAATTTTTAACAAAACAGTTGACTTTTCGGCTAAAAAGATGAGTTTTAACAAAATAATTAGATTTTCAAGAAAATAGTTAAATGTCCAACCAAAGGGATACATTTTTTACTAAAATTATGGGTCTTTAACAAATAAAAAATAAATTTTTTACAAAGTAGTTAATCTTTTAATCAAATAGTTGAATTTTTAAGCAAAGTCATGAATTCTCAACGATAAATGTAATAGTTGATATTTCAAATAAAAAACATTTTACAGTCAAGAAAGAACAAAAATCCACCAAATTGTTTATTTTTCAAGCCAACAAGACGAGTTTCCTACAAAAAAGGTGAATTTTCAACTATGATGATGAATCTTTAGCCAACAAATTTAATTTGTACAATGTAGTCAAATTTAGCCAAGTAGTGGAATTTTCAACCAAATAGTTGAATGTTCAAACAAAAAGATGAATTTCTAAACAATTAAGAACATTAATTTTCTACCAAATAAGACTTATTTTCAAGAAAATACGTGAATTTTCAAGAAAATATGTACATTTTCTGTCCAAGAGATGAATTAGCAACCAATAAAATTAATTGTTAACAAACTAGTTTAACTTTCAACTAAGTAGTTTTTTTCACTTTCACCAAGAAGACTAATTTTCTACTAAGAAGACGAATTCTCTAGATAATACATGATTCGTCAACCAAATCGTTGAATTTTCAACTAAAAAATATAAATTTTCAATCAAAAATGGAATAGTTCAATTTTCAGTTACAAAAATTAATTTTTAACAAAAGGAAAAACGAATTTTCAACAAATTAGTAGAATCCTCAACTAAAAAAGATGAATTTTCAACCAAAAAGCTGAATTTTCAAGCAACAAGATGAACTTACAACCAAGAAGATTAATTTCTTTTTTAAAAAAGACTAATTGTCAACTAAAAAAGATAAATTTTCAATCAAAATTGGAATAGATTAATTTTAAGTTAAGAAATATCGTTTCAACTAAAAAATAAAGATTTTTCAACAAAATAATTAAATCAACAAACTCTGACGAATTCTGACTTGGAACAGGGATTTTTTTGTAAATTCCCTTGTTATAAATCAAAATTTAAATTATTTTCCACTTTATTTTCACAAATTTTCCGTTCCATGTGAAAAATTACTTGTTCCAAACTCAAAATTATAAATCATTACTGAAATTCCTTGTCCCAAAGAAAAAATTACAATTTTTCGCAAAAATTCCCTGTAATTAATAGTTAAGACATGATACTTGGTAATATATTAAAATTAGAATGGATTCTTTTACTTATAGTTCTGCTTATAATTAATTATTATCTACTGTATAATTATTATCTGCTGTAGGGTGGTATCCCCTATATTTCTTTACGGAAATTCTATTTTGAAACTTAGAATTATAATTCTGTTCGATAATGTCCTGTTCCAAGTCCGGATAATTGCCTTTCTTTACGTCAATTTTTGAAAATATTTCTTCTATTTATTCCCTGTTCCTAATCAGAATTATAAATCTTTAAAAAAATCTTCTGTCTGAAAGTGGAAATTATAATTCTTTGCTGAAATCCCCTCTCCCAACTTGGAATTATGATTCTTTTAGAAAATTCACTGACCCAAGTCAGAATTGAAATTCTTTTGGGAAATTTCCTATTCCAAGTGAGACTTATGAATTTTTCGCCAATTCCCTGTTCCAACTCAGAATTAGAGGAATAAAATAGATAAAACCAATTTTAATTTGCATATTAGTACATTCGAGAGAAAATTCTCGGCCACTGGATTAAATTCCCGGTCATTTCCCGGTTTTCCCGATTTCCCAGTCAGATAGATACACTGGTTTAAGAGTATGTTTCACATGTAAAATTAGAATATTCTGCATTTGTAATGGAATAAATTACACTAAACTATTACTTAAAATGCGGAGGAATTCGAAAGTGAGTAGAACAAATAACATTGTGCGTGAAATGTCAATTGTAAATCATATGTAAGTGCTTATTGTGTCATCATACATATATAACAAGTTTGTCCTATTCTTGAGAAGCAAAGGATCCCTCAGAATATATTAAAGAATATTTGTTTCACAAATTACAGAAATATCTGAACAATTAATATTTTAAAAGGTAAATTATAGAGTTTTGAACTGAGATACTCTTCTGTATCAGAAATAAATTATTTTTATTAAAATTTCTCTAAAGATTCCAGAAAAAGTTGGCTGTTACATTTGAATATACAGCTCTTGTAAAAATTAGCATTTTTTTCTGCATTACAATGTTACGTAATTGTTAAATACTCCCATAATCGAAAATTAATCTACATTAAATTATTGCATAGGTTAAAAATTTGTTATGAACAATTTTAAAGTAAGTCTCAAATCTTCTGAGCAATTTCTAAGTGTTCCGTGTTTCAACCGGAAAATTCCAGGTGAAAAAATGAAGTTGGCTGTGACAGCATAAGATAAAAAAATAGGTTAAATGCGAGGTTAAATGTTCTCTTAAAAGTTAAGACTTGTGCAAAGTAAAATGCTCATTAGAAAACTTTTGAAAATGGAATCTAAATAATAGTAATAACCAAAACATTATTCTGGTGTAATCTGCATTTTTAGCTCGCAGAAATGTTACCTTGAATTTTGATATTTTATTCTATTATTATTCCATACTTTTATGTTCAAAAATATAAGAAAACATCTAAATACTTAAAATTCGTTTAAAATCTATAATACTTTTCTGCGTTCTATTCAATTTTTGTTTTAGTTAGTAACTTTTTCAAATTATTACACTTTTGACCTCTTCAAGAAAACCTCCAACCCTTTTTCATTTCAGCCAACTTCATTATTTTGCTTCAAAGAACTAAAAATTTACCCTTTCTGTCATTTGGTTCCCGGTTTCTGTGTTTTCATCCCGAAAATAAAATTCCAATTTCTAGTTTTAAAAAGTCAGAAAATCACATCCGGACAAAGCACGGAACGCTTTTTTTGAATCTCAAGGAATTCAAATGTTAATCATTTCAAATGAAAAATTTCTGAATAACAAACCTTTAACAATTTAAAAATGGAAATTTAAAACAAATTAACAAAATAATTACATTTTCAACCAAATATTTGAACTTTTCAACCAAATTGTTGAACAATTTAACCAAACTGTTGAATTTTCAATCAAATGATCAAATTTTTGACCAAAACAGTTTAAACTTCAACCAAAAACAGTTGCAATTTCAACCAAAATGATGAATTTTTAACAAGATACTTGAAATTTTAACAAAATAATTAAATTTTTAACCAAATACTTGAATTTTCTACCTAAAAAGATGAATTCTCAACCAAATGGTTGAATTTTCAAACCAAAAAGATTAAAATTGAAACAAAAATAGTTGAAATTTCAACCAGATAACTGCATTTTTGAGAAGACAGTTGAATTTTCAACAAATATAGATAAATCTTTAATCCAAAAGGAAGAATTTTCTGTCCAAATAGACGAATGTTCAATAAAAACAGTTGAATTTTCCACCAAAAAAATGACATTTTAACAACAAAAAAATAATTTAAACAAAATAATTAAATTTTTAACCAAATACTTAAATTTTCTACTTACAAATATGAATTTTTAACCAAAGTCGACTTTTCAAACCAAAAAGATGAATTAAACAAAAAGTTAAATTTCAATCAAGAAAGATGAATTTTCAACCAATCGACTGAGCTTTCAAGAAAAAGAAATTCACTTTTAACCATACGGTTGCATATACAACCAAATAGTTCAATTTTAAAGCAGAAGAGACGAATTTTTGAAAAAATAGTTGAACTTTTAACCCAATAGTTGAATTTTCAACCAGATGATCGAATTGGTAATGAAAAATGATGAAACTTCAACCAAAAGCATTTGTATTTTCAACAAAATTGTCAAGTTTTCAGCCAAAGCGATAAATTTTGCAACAAAACGATGAATTTTCCAACCAAAAGAATTAATTTTTAATCAAATAGTTGATTTTTTAGTCAAGAAAGACAAAAAACTTCATACAAATTGTTGCACTATCAAGTAAAAAAAAGAATGTTCTTTAACAGTTGAATTTTCAACGCGAAAATATGAATTTTCAACAAAAAGTTTTTTTTTAATCAAACTATTACATTTTTACAAAAAAGAGAAAATTTCGAACCAAAAAGATTAGTTTTATACAAAAAAAGATGACTTTTTAAATAAAAAAAAAAACAAATTTTCAAAGAAAATAGTTGACTTTTCAACCGAAGAGATGAATCTACAACAAGAAAATAAAACAAATGTTTAACAAATAAGTTCAACTCTTACCCTAGTAGTTGAATTTTGAAATAAAAAACAAAACAATTTTAAACAAAATAGTTCAACTTTCAACCAAAGAGATGAATTTTCAACTACGATGATGAATTCAACAAAAAAAAATGATTTTTATTCAAAAAAAGTTTGAATCAATCAAAAAAGATGAATTTTCAACAAAGTAGTTGAATCCTCAACCAAAACAGATTAATTTTCAACCAAACAGTTGTAATTTTTAACCAAAAAAGATACAACATGTACAAAAATAGATGAATTTCCAACCCAAAAAGACTAATTTTGTACAAAACAGTGGAATTTTTAGCGTAGAAAGATTTCAGTTGAACTTTCAACACCAAAATATTAATTGAAAAAAAAAATTAATTTTCTGCCAAAATAGTTGAAATTTCAACCCCAAAAAAAGATTTTCCATCAAAACACTTAAATTTCAACCAAAAAGGAAGACTTTTGAAGAAAATTGATGAATCTTCAAACAAATGATACAATTTTTAACTAAAAATATGATCGTCAGTAGGAAGAACCGGCAAAAAATGGAAATAGAAATACAATGCAAATAAATTACCAACATCTTAATTTTTCCCTGACCAATTTTTCATTTACCCTGACCATTAATATTTAAAGACCAGAATCTTAATATTGTAACATTTTTAACACGGAATTTTTTAAAAACGGAGTAAAACAATTTGAAAATAAAAATTTTAATTTATTAACCTTGAGATTAATTTGAAGTGCCTCTTATAGAAATGCCCTTTTGCAAGAATTTTTTTCAAAATCCCTGACTTTTCTCTGATTTTCATTTTTTCTCTGACCTACGACTATACTTTCATTCTTTGATAAATATGGATTTCATAAAACTTGTGAAATATCGTTTCAATTTAAACAAATACACTTCGAACACCTATCAAATATTTGATGTCCGAACTCAACAAGTTAATTCCAACTTTCTCAATATATTTTTTCAAAACTTTCTATATGAAAGCGCTTGACAGTAAAACCCTAACTGAATAGCAATAAACTATGGTCATAATTTCACTCATTTTAAGTGTCGGCATCATGTCATTCGCAATTGACTCTAACCCTGAGATCACCATGACAGGTGCAAGAAGCCCATTATCACAATATAAGAAACATAAGTATCTGGAACGTTCTAGGTTCAATCAACTCGAGAGGAATGGTGTGTACGTGATGCAATATGCATGGACAAGAGCTCGGGTCTGATTTGCCATGCTTATACTGCAGTCTAAGATATAGACAGAAATTACAACCTTCTCAGGTGACCCTACTCTTCAGAACAGACACACCTATCATTTTTATCCCAATTTAATCCCTGATGAACTCAAGCAATCAGAGAAAGATTACCGTCTTCCTGTCTACATTAGGTCGTCCAAAAATTCGAATTTCGATTTTTGGCGATTGATAACTGGTAAAAAAAATGTTTACAGCAAAGTACAGATAATTAAAACCATTTTTACAAGAACCTACAAATAAATTCAATACATTACAATAAAAGTTACAGGAAAGTACAACTTTTGTTTATTATTCAGACGAATTTTGTATTTTTTGTGTATATTGTTTTATTTTATTGTAGTTTTAATTTCCTACAAGAATTGATCAAAAAGCTCAACTACAAGAATCTACGTGAACTCGCAGGATTTGCAGACAAAAAGTGGTTCTTTTTCGACCTAACATAACAAATATTTAGAATATTGTAATTAGATCATTTTAAATTAAGACGTGTAAATAACAGCTATTAAAGAAAAGATTTCTATGGTGAAACATTAAAGGAATGATAGAATAGTAAAAGATAATAGTCGTTATTAAATTATGAAAAAATTAAGTTTGGAACTTTTTTAAATATATATTTAAACATTACGGTTGGTGCTTTTTTTAAATATATATTTTTAAAAAGCTCCAAATGTCAGTTTTTAGTTGTTTAACATTTGTTTACCATTCCTCTAAAAATTAAACATAAAAGCTTGTTTTTTTAATGGGGATCATTTGCACATCTTAACTTAAAATGATCTGATTGCAGTATCAAAAACATTTGTCATCTTAGGTCGAAAAAGAACAACTTTTTGGCTGGAAAAACTGTAAATTCCTGTAGATTCTTGTAGTTTTTAATTCTTGTAGGAATTCAAAACTACAATAGAATATAACAATATACAGAAAAAAGTACAAAATTCGTCCGAATAATAGCAAAAGTTGTACTTTTCTGTAATTTTTGTTGTAATTTATTGTATTTATATGTAGGTTTCTGTAAAAATGGTTTTAGTTTTTTGTACTTTTTTCTAAAAATGTTACCCTATGCTTAAAAATCTATAACTTATTACAATAGCAAAAGTTCTTGGCAAACATGTGATACATTTTTTTTATTTGAATATTTTTTTCAATAAACTACAAAAATGTACAAAATCATTCTTAGTATAGTTTTTTAATACATATTTAAACTTTGTAAAAGGTTGTGTTGTGTTGTAAACATTTGTAGTTTCCAAAATAATTTACGTAAAATTAAAAGTTTTTCTATGACGTCAAACGCCCAAATTTAAAAAATGTATAATATTGTGGTTTTCTGTAACGCATTGTAGGTTTTTATAACAAAGTGAAAAAAGATTAGTAAGAGTTTATATGAATTTTTAAACTGAAGAAATTTATACTATATTGTTATCTTTTTTTACTTTTCTACAAAAGAAAATACAAAAATTAGCTATATGTATTTAACTGTTTTTTGCTTTTGTTAATTTTGTAATTTTTCGTACGAGTTTAAAAAAAAAAGACAATGTAGTAATGATGCACTTTCTTGTAAAAATATCGTTAAAAATATGTCACTCTCAACATTCATTATTTGTGTCATTATTTCCAAAAAAAATAATAACTTTCCACGATTTACATAGGAAAAAATTGTTTTAACGAATTAAAATTATTCAAATAATTATCAAATATGTTAAACAAGAAATATTACTCTTGAGATTCATCAACTATATCATTTATCAAAAAAAAATGTGTGAAAATAGCACTATTCATATATGTAAAATTCAATAAATAAATAATACTAAAAACATAATAAAGCATTTCTTGCATTTGTTCCTAAAGTCCATGCATTTGAATAATAATTGAAACAAATTTGTATGTTATCTTCATATACTTCAAATTCAGTACATATTTAACATATTAATATTGTAAATGAAACATATTTTTCAGGTGAACAGAAACCCTGTCAAACAGGGGAAATAAGGAGATTTTTGATGAAAATAGGGAAATATATTATTATAAGGAAATTTAATATCGGCATTATATTAAATTCAATTTAAAACGCTTCAAATTCCTAACATTCCAAGTCAAAATATTGAATTTTCAACAAATAGATGAATTTTAAAACAGAAAAGATTTTATTTTTAAAACAAAAAACAGTTGAGTTCATCCAAAAATGAACAAATTTTAATAACATAGTTAATTTCAAACCAAAAAAGGTGAAATTTCTACACAAAGACATGAATTTTCAAACCAAAAGACGACTTTTCAACAAAAGCGTTGAATTTTTGAACAAAGAAAGATTTTTTAGTCAAGAAAGAAAATAAATTTCAACCAAATTGTTGAATTTTCAAGCCAAAAAGGCCAATTTTCTACAAAACAGTTGAATTTGAAACCAAAAAGTTTAATTTTGAACTAAAATTATGAATAACTGAATTTTCAACCAAAATATTAATTTTCCATCAAGATGATTAATTTTCTTTAGAGAAGAATGAAGTTCAAACAAAAATTTTTAAGAAAATAAGATAAATTTTCATCGAAAAATTAAATCGATAAATTTTCGGTAAAGAAAATTGATTTTCAACCAAAGAGATGAATTTTCAACTAAAATGATAAAATATTCAACTGGATGAGTTAAATTTACAGCAAAAAAATGTTTTCCACACAAAACAAAGAATTTTCAACAAAATAGTTCATTTTCAACTGAAATAGTTACATTTTCAGTTAAAAAAATTAATTTTTTATTTTAAAAAACGAATTTTCAACAAAATTTTAAATTTTCGACCAAAAACAAAATAATTAAATTTTCAATCAAAAAATTAATTTTCAACACGAAAAAACTAATTTTGCAACAAAAACAAAATTAATATTTGTAACTTCTACAAATAAAAAGTATTGTTATTTAATGTTATATTGCAATTAAAAAAAAATGAAGCACGCTCTCGAAAAAATTCACTGACTTAAAAAAAAAATCCCTGATTCCCAATTGAACAATTTGAATTTAATTGCAACAAACTGCAAAACTTTTAATTTGCATCTTATATAAATTAAACATTTCAAAGATTTCATTTTCAATGCTCTAAATTGAAACTAAACCTTCCTTTTAACTCACATAAATAAAAGTGTTGAGAAGAAAAAATTGGCCTCTTGAAATTCAGAAAAATAATAACCAAATTTTACTCCTTTCAACTCAATAAAAAGGTTTAAACAAAACTTTAAAATTGAAATTTCCTCCCTTTTAACTCTATAAAAATCTTAAAAATAAACAAATGTTCCTTTCTAATTCAGAAAAAATAAAATTTCCTATCTTCCAAATCGATAAAAATCTTATAAACAAAAAAATGTCCCTCTTCCCACTGAAAATAAAAAGTTCCCCCTTTTAACTCTATAAAAATGCCAAAAAGAAAAAATGACCTCTTCCAATTTCACCCCTTCTAACTCAACAAAAATTATGAAAACAAAAAATGTCCTCTTACATTTAAAAAAAAAAATAACTAAAATTTATTCCCTTCCGACTCAATAAAAATATTAAAAATAAAAAATTATCCTTCTTCCAATTCATGAAATATTAAAGACCAAAACTTCCTTCTTTCCCACTCGACAAAAATCTTAAAAGTATAAAATGTCCCTCTATCAATTCAACAAAAATTAATAAATAAAATTTTCTTATTCGCAACTCAATAAAAATGTAATAAACCAAAATTTTCTCCTTCCAATTCAGAAAAAAATACTAAAATTTCTTCCATTTCATATAAACAGATTGTTCAATTTAAACTTTTTTTATACATAAATCGTTTTAGGTTGAATTATTATAATTGTAAGTCGTTTCAAATTAATTATTGTTCAATTCTTATTCACACATCAAATTTTAACACTTTCAATTGCAAATTAAGAATTTTTTAAATAATTCATTTTTGAATATATATATTCAAATATTGTTTAAGTATAGAAGATTCCATTTTTAACACATTCAATTTGACATTTTTTAATTGAAGAAGAGAACGAATCATGTATAAGATTTTTAAATTGAATAAAGAACGTTTCAATCGAACGTTCAAATTTGTTTTACTACTAAAGGCTTTCAAATTATGACAATTCAGTATTTAATTTTAAAATCTGTAAATTGTTTAATTATGAACAGATTCGGAATCATCTTGTACAATCAATTATTGTTCAATGTTTAACACTCGAACTTCAGTTCAGTTTTATGAATCATTAATTAATTTTTATTTGCAGTTTATCAAGATAATAGTTTTTTTATCAAAAATTTTAAAATTCAAACTACATTTCAAAATTCTTCAAATAGAAAAAGTAGGCTTAAAAATTAAGACCTAAAATATAAAATTTTAAAAATAAAAGATTTTAGAATTACACATGGTAAACTGAATGATTTCATAATTGAAATTACATCATGTGATATTTTAAGTGATTGGATAGAGTTTTCTTCTAAAAATTGGTAAAATTCAAGGTCAAAAAATAAATTGACTGTCATTTCACGGATTTAACCGGCCTCAAAAATCTTCCGGTTTTCCCGGTTTTCCGGCCCAGTGGCCAGCCTGTACTAACATATGTTTTGATCACGCGATAAAAAAAAACAAACACGAATCCTTTCTCTGAATTTCTTTCACTATAGAAAAGGAGAGAGAAAATCATACCGAGACGCACTGACACTTTCTCTCTTTCTTCTCAATGAAAGATCGTACGGCGAACACTGACCCTCAATTGAAAATGCATGTGTCAACAAATCGTGTTTATGCAGCAAATACTGAGAAAAAATATGTACATAATTGATGCTATCATTTTCTTCCACAGAAAAAAGTATGCAGTGAATCAAATTCTTCAATCAATTATGAATTCAGACAATACATGTTTTATGCAGTCATAACTGACAGACAAATTATGTGTAACAACGTACAATAAATCGAGTGAATCATCGATCCTGCGTAATTCTATGAATCAGAAAAGCAAAATGACGGAATTAATTTGGACATGCATGTGTATTCAAATTAAAATCTATCCTTGATTCAATTTTGTATCAAAATATATCGTAAAAATGGTTAAAATTTATTTCAGGGATCACAGCGGTTCAGTAGTTCAATTTTAGATTAAAAAGGGGATTTTTTACAAAAAAAAAGAATTTCATTTATTATTAAAAACTTTTTATATCATTTGAGTATCTCGTGAATATTATAAGAAAGTCCCCTCTAATAGTAGCAAGTTGTCTAGTCGTTTTTGTATTTAAAAATTTTTAATTGTTAAGAAAATCCATTGAACACTTCAGCACTCTCTACTGAAAAAAATACATCAGAAAAAATGCAAGAGTATGAAGATTGAAAAATATTTAAACAGCTAGAAAGAAATGATCTGAAAAATACAAAAATGTCTATTTGAAAAACATAATTTTTCTGTTTTTGTTTCGTCAGACGTTTTTGTTTCTAATGTATTTTAATCAGTGGAAAGCTCTCAGATTTACAACACATTTTTTAATGTCTGCTAAAAAAAGATTATAGTGTAAAAGAACAGAAGTTAAAAAAATTGTTATTCAAAATTTTTTTTCTAGAACCACAACCAACATACTTTTCTTTCATACTCTGTTTTGCGTAGTTCATTACAAATTTTAAAAGTATTAAAAATAAATCAAAATTCCTACTTATTTATCGCAGGCTTGACAGTCTTTCCCATATTCCCCCCTTTACCCCTTTTTCTCGTTTTCCACTGAAATTCGAACTGAATTAAGAAAACCCAACTATTTTTGGTTGAAAGTTAATTCCTTGTTTGAACAGTCCACTATTATATTTTTTGTTGGGAATTCATCTTTTATTTGTCACAAATTTTATTTTTTGGTTGAAAATGTAATTATTTTGTTAAAAATTCAATAATTTTATGAAAATTTCATCCTCTCTGTTTGAAAATTCAACTATTTTGTTGAAAATTAATTTTCTTGTTGAAAATTCATAATTTCGGGTTGAAAATTACATTGTTTTCTAGAAACTTCATCTTTCTGGCTTGAAAATTCAACAATTTGGTTAAAATTTCTTTTCTTTCTTGACTTGAAAGTCATCCTTTTAGATAAAAATTCATCTCCTTAGTTGAAAATGTACCTATTTTGTAGAGAATTCGTCGCTTTGATTTGAAAATATCAACTATTTTTAAAGAAAATTCAACTATTTGGTTGAAAATGAAATTTCTTGTTGAAAATTTATATTTTCAAATTAAAAGTTCAACTTTTTTAAAGAAAATTCGTGTTATTGACTTGAAAATTCAAGAATTTGGTTAAAATTTGTTTATTTCTTGTCTGAAAAATATTTTTTTGTTGAAAACCCAACTATTGTGTTAATGATTCGTCTTTTTTGGATGATTTCAACTATTTTTATTTAAAATTGAAGTCTTTTTTGGTTGAAAATTCAACTACTTCGTTAAAAGCGGTACACTTTTTTGAAAACTATTTTTTTTAAGATCCGTCATTTTAGTTGTAAGTTCATCTCTGTGGTTGAAAATGTACCTATTTTGTAGAAAAATCGTCGTTTCTAGTTGAAAATTTTATTATTTTTTTGGTAGAAACTACAACTATTTGTTTGAACATGGTTGAAAGCTATACTACTTTGTTAAATACTAATTTTTTTGAATGAAGATTCAACATTTTAGTTAAAGGTTGATCTCTCCGGTGGAAAATTCGTCTTCTTTGGTGAAACAGTAATTATCTTCTAGATTGAAAATTTACCATTTTGCTTGAAAATTCAACTACTTAGTTAAATGTTCATATATTTGGTTAAAAATGCAATATTTTTACTTGGAATCTTAGGAATATGAAGCGTTTCAATTTAAATTTATTATTAAGCAGCGTTGGACGCGGTTAGTACTTGGATGGGTGACCATTCAAGAATACTGACATGAGTGCTGTTGGCACATCGTGGGTGTGGTGAGCCCACACTTGTAGTTATTTATAACTACAAGAAAAACCTAGAAACACTACCCGAATCGGGTAGTGTCACGCCTACCCTGAAAGGGAAATGGTTTAATGGTATATATATATATACCATTAAACCATTTCC
>CAKNYM010050913.1:446929-470061 GCA_932195095.1 Andricus curvator
AAAAAGTCATTATGATAATCTTGTAGGGCGTGCAAAAAGAAACACTTTTCTTGTCGTGACTTTTTTTCGTATCGTGCGTTGTTTGGCTGAAAATGTGAATTTTCGTTTTTTGTTTTGGATTTTGAAAATGCTGTAACTCGGAAAATTTTCATTTTATCGAAAAATGTCATAAGAATAAAATATTTGAATTTTCAATTACTATAAGCAGCCGTACATATAATTTCCAAATTTTGAAAAAAAACGGTCCAAAAAATTTTCAAAATGCCCTCACTTTTTGAATTTTCATCCAAAATGGCTGGCTAACGAACTTGACCTTTCGTTTAGGAGACTAAAAGAGTATAGGAAAGGCCAGTCAAATCGGTCAATTCTTTCGAAAGTTATCGTGTTCACAGACAGACATACAGACAGACAGACAGACAGACAGACAGACAGACAGACAGACACATTCGTAAAAACCTGTTTTTTGGGTTCAGGGGGTCTCAAAACGTGGACATTTGACAAAAACCGGGGGGGTCAAATTTTACACAAATCTAATACCTTCTCTAGATGAGAATGTAAAAAAAAACAGTTGCATTTTCAACTAAATATTTGAATTTTTAAGCTAAAAAGTCGGATGTTTTGGAAAAAAGTTGACTTTTAAACCCGAAAAAATGAATTTTAATCAAAGAAGCTAATTTTCAATCAAAAAAGATGAATTTTCAAACAAATAATTGAATTTTTAACCTAATAGTTGCATTTAAAAGCAAATAGTTGCGCTTTAAAGAAAGAGACGAATTGTCGAATTTTCAATAATAAAGATTACACTTAAAACAAAAACAGTTGCATTTTCCACCAAACAGTTGCATTTTTTACAATAAAGAAGATGAATTTTTTAGCAAAAGGGATGAATTTTCAGCACAATACATGAATTCTCATACAAAATAGTTGAATTTTTTTAACGAAGAAATATAAATTTTTAACCAAAGAGATGAATTTTCAACTAAACTGATGCATTTTCAAACCAAAATGAAAAATTTTCAACACATAATTATCTTTCAGTCAAAAAAGAAAACAAAGTTCATTCAAATTGTTGAACTTTCAAGCCAAAAGAGATATTTTTGGTAAGATAGTTGAATTTTCAACCCAAAAATATGAATTTCCAACCAAGAAGTTAATTTCAACCAAACACTTGCATTTTTAACCAAAAAGAGAAAATTTCAAACCAAGAAGATTAGTTTTCTACCAAAATACGGATTTTTAACTAAAAAAGATCAATTTTCAACCAAAAATGGAAAAGTTACACTTTCAATTACAACAGAAATTAATTTCAAACAAACAAAAATTTTCAGCAAAATATTTAATTTTCAACAAAAGAGATCAGCGTTCAATCAAAAAATAAAATTTGAACAAAGTGTGTAGTTCAAATTTTACCCAAGTATTTGAATTTTCAATTAAAAAATAATAATTTTCAACAAAATAGTGAAGCTTTCAGCCAAAGAGAGATGAATTTTCAACTAAAATTATGATTCTTTAACAGCATCCAATGACATACAAAAAATACGATTTTTCAACAAAATAGTGGAATTCTTAACGGAAGAAGATTGATTTTCTACCAAACAGTTGTATTTTTATACAACAAGATTAAATTTCTACTAAAACAGATGAATTTTTAAACCAAAAATACGAATTAAAAAAAGTTGAATCCTCAACCAAAGAAGATTAATTTTTAACCAGGAAGTTAGATTCTTATCCAAAAAGATTAAATATGAGTTTTTAACCAAAATTTAATTTTCTACCAAAATAGTTGAATTTTGAACCCAAAAAAATCAATTTTTAACAAAACAATTGAATTTAGAAAAAAAAGAAAATTACCTTGAAAAAAATGTTTGTATTTTCAACCAAATAATAAAATTGTTAGCTAAAAATATAATCTTCCGGGGGAAGAAACTGCAAAAAAGAAATAGAACTAGAGATACAAGGCAAATAAACTACTAACAATTATATTAGATCAGAGGGCTACATAACTTCATTTTCAAAATTCCCTAATTTTTCCCGGATTAATTTTCCATATTTCCTGACCATGAATATTCAAAGACCAGAATCTTAATCTGACAACATTTGTAACGTGAGAATCTTTTACAAATGGAATAAAATAATTTCAAATTAAATTCTAATAATTTCATCGGCAAAATTTCTGGTTTCAAATAAACCTACAAAATTGCTTTTTAACATTTTTCAATAGCACCCATAGTTTAGCGGGAAAATTTGAATTTTTACATTCTCATAATTCATGATGGAATGTCCTGGATTCATGTGATTTTGGACCTGTTCAATGTGGCTCTTATAGAAATTCTCTAACTTTTGCAAGATTTTTTTTCAAAATACCTGTCTTTTCCCTATTTCCAGGTTTTTGCTAACCTACGGCCACTACGGTGTTTTTAAAGTAAAATTCTAAATTTCTCTTACTTATTTTAACGTTCATTGTAATATACATATTTTTTCTGGTACCTTGCCCTCTCTTCGTGGAAAGTTCATTCACTTATTTTTGTATTCTGAATCCTTTGAACAAGAATAAAACAAGCGTAGAATACATTTTAGACTGAATACGATTTGTTTAAAGTTTCAAGTGAAACCGAATTAACGCAACGACTTTCATGAAAATTCATGACGTTCGCAGATTAGCAGTTTGTGACAGGCAAAATCATCTGAAAGACTCTCGTTCCTGAGAGATAATTTTACTGCATTTCAGGGCCAATAAAGTCGCGAGCGTAAAAGAGCGAAATATATTACCGGTACTAGTGTAAGTTTGCCTGACCTAAAGTTGCTCGCGATTACTGAAATCGGTTCTGAGAAACAACCCAATTAGCAACATGCAACAAAAAAATGCATCGTTACTTCAAACGATGCAAAATTTGCTTCCTGATGCAAATTTTTACAGCAATGGAATCAGAATAAACTTATTATAATAAATATATGTTAAAAAAACCGTAAGAAAAGAAACTTTCAAGAAATATAGTTACAACGTTATAAGCCTCAAGGTTATAGATTTAAATTCCTGAAACATATTTCTTGCCATTATTAAATGTAGTTAAAATACATTTCCTTTTATTAGAAAAGGTTGCTATATAGTTCTTTGTGCAACTTCAAGTTTGGAATTTGAATTTTAAATAATAATTCAAAGTAAAAAATATGAATTTCAGAAGACTTTTAATATGGGGTTTTTTTTAGTGTTTCTAATTATAAATTGTTAAATTTTGAGGGAAAATTTAAATTCTCACATTAAATTTCCACCTTTAATTTTAAACTGTTTAAGTCAATGTTGCATACTTAAATTCTCAATTATTTAATCTCGAGTGTTTATATTTCATATTACCTATTTAATTTTTTAAACGCTGAAACTTTGAATTCGCAAAACTTTCTTTCATTTCCAACGCTGAAGGTAGTTGTGCCAAAAATGAGATCTTTAAAAAATAGTTTTTCTATAATTTTAAGAATCATAATAATATTACTGATGATTCCATTTCAAACAGAAAACTTTAGGTTTAATGAAGAAATTTTAAAGCTTACAAAAAACACTTATTTTAACCATGAATTTGCCATTGAATTTTTTGTTGCTGTTTCTTCTTACCACTTTTTGCAAAATGGTTGAATTTTTAAAAATGATGACTTATTTTCTCGAACAAACTATTCTCCATAACTTAGCTTTTTCCAATTTTAAAATTAAATTTTTCTATGGCTGAAATCGTTAATACAATTTTTTAATGAAATCTTTTTTCAACAAATAACTGTATTTGAAGATTATTTATTTATCTTTTATATTGAAGTCAGTAAAGTTGTAGGGAATGTTTTGCCCGAAAAAAATCAATGATTTAATAAAATTAAAACATTTTTCAAAAATTGGTAAGAAGCTACAGTAAGGAAAAATTCAATTACAAAAACTATTGATAAAATAATAATTATTCCTAAGTTTGAAACTTTTTTTCATAAAAAATAATGTTTTTTCTTTCATACGACATGACTGATAATATCATCTCAATTCTTAAAACCATAGAAAACTTTTTTCGTCCAGCGACCTGATTTTGGTATAAAGATAAAAAAAATATATTTATCGACTTTGACATTTTGACTTTTGGTGATAAAATAAACAAAGCAGGTCGTTATACAGCACGTAATAAAATTTCATGAAATTCTCTGCAATATTCGCTATTGGATAGAATTTGATAATATTTTATTACGTGCTGCAGAACAGTATGCTTAATTATTTTATTGTAAGAATTCAAGCTGTCAAAAAATATACTTGATTCAATATTGTATGGAGCAATCGATTTTTAAAATTTTAATTTGAAATTATCGCCATTTTTTGCATTTTTTCTATTATCAACGATCCAATATTTAAATCAGTTTGAAATTGTTCATTCCTGAAGGATATTTCAAATTGTGCTATTTGACATTCGACTTGAATTGCTTAGACAATGATCAATTTTGAAGGCTTCTATATTATTATAGGAAAATTCCAAATTAATTATTAAAATTCAAAGTTTACACTTAAAATTATTCAACCATAAAAATTCGAATTGAAAATGGTGCGACCATTGAAATATTAAATTAAAAATTGCTCAATCATTAAAGTCCTGCCAAAAATCAGATATCTGAAAAAAATAATTTTTCTATGATTTTAAGAATAAAAATAATATTACAGATGACGTCATTTCAAATAAAAATATTAGTTTTGATTAAAAAAATGTTTAAACTTACAAAAACATTTATTTTAATAATATTACTACTTTTTCGGAAAGAACATTCTCTAAAAGTATACATTTTTCAATTTTTAAAGCAAATTCTATGTCTGTAATGGTTGAAACAATTATTGTTAAGAAAACAATTTTTTTAACCAAATAACTATATTTGAGGATTATTTACTTATTTCCAAAATTCGAAAGAGTAGAGTTGTAGGAAATGTTTTCCCCAAAAAGCCTTAATTTACTACATAACTTACTTAAATTCGACTATTTTAAAAATATTAGTAAGAAGTGATAGTAAAAAAAATTCAATTACAAAAAATATTGTTAATATAATTAATTCTCAATAGATTTGCTATCGTTGCGATCGCTGTGTTTCATCCCTTACAATGCAACATACTATTGTTTTCCAGAGTTTTTTTCGCCCAACGTACGTTTACACGAAATGAGATATCGATTTGAACATTTGGAAACCTAAATAAAAAGCACTATGAAACGTTTATCTGGTCCTAAGTTTTTACAAAGAACAAAAAATGGATAGAAAACAACTTGTGTAATTATAAAAATTTAGGAGCATATAAACATTCCTTAGCGCTTTTTATTTAGTTTCGTAAATTTTGAACTCAGGTTTTTATAATTACAACAAAAATTTATGGAAAAAAACTTTTTTTGTGATTATAAAAATTTAGGACTAGATGAACATTCCTTAGCGCTTTTTATTTAGTTTCCCAAATTTTCAAATTAATATCTTATTTCATGTAAACGTAAGTTGCGCGAAAAATAATGTGAAAAAAAATGAGATCACCTTTACATCGCCTTAATCAATTTCAAATTTTTTTGACATTTATCCAGTAAAAATAAATGATATGATTTAATTATTTACAAAGATGAAGTTACTTGCGAAAAAAATTCAATTGAAGACTTTTGAAGGTTAACGACTTAAAATTACAAAACGAAATACCCATTACGATAGTCGTGAATTTGGTTATCGCTCAGACCCTCGGACAAGAATTGTCGTCAATTATCGTTATTATTTGAAAGATAAAAATAACAAAAAGCATACGCTTCGAACCTAACTTTAAATGGTTGACTTGTCATGTTCTAAATAGTATTGCAATTTTAATTTTTTCTCTTATGAATGATAAACCTAAAAAAACGGAATAATTTAAAACTAGAATACTAACTTCTACTCTAAGAAAGCTGGTCAATATTGCGATGGAAAGTAAAATGATAAAACATTGTATTCATCTATCTTATACTCTCATTACCTGAATTACACAAATGATATTAAACGAGAGATAGCAATCTAGAAAAAAAGTAAAATCAATTAGTGCTCACCGTCTCGCTCATGATCTCCAGGAAGGTGAGGTTGTAATTGATGAAGATGAGCATGATAGTGATGATGGTGCAGAATGCACTCGAGGTCGGTGCAGTTTAGCATTGTACCAAACAGTGTCGTCGCGGCTTCTTCTTTCGATACCCTTGGGTATCGATAACTGGTCACGATTAAAAATTCAGAAAAAAATTCACGGTCTTCCTTTCACGATATCCAAATCTAGAATGGTAGCTCTTACTTTCCAATCCTTAAAAATTTGTACTTGTACTCTGTATCAGTAACTTCCTTTCTTTCTCTAAGGTCCACCAACTTCAACTCCAAGCCGCATCTTTCCTCGATTTCTTCATCAACTTCTGACTCTTCGTCTCATCTCAAGTGTTTGTCGCTTCTTAAGTTTTTGATCAGCGCCAAAAACTTAGAAAGGAGTTCACTCCTTGGGAATTGATTCCCTCTTTGAAATATAAGTTACACTTTGGAAGATAAATTGCTCTTTGGAAAATAATTCGCCACTTGGAGAAACAACTTCAATCCTCCTGGCAACGAACGTCAACACATGAGACTCGAGAATGCTTTTTAATCAGCTCTTAAAGCTCCAGTCCTATTAAGCTCTTTTTATCCGGAGGTGTTGTAACAGGTCTCACATCCATACACCTATTATCGTACAAGTGTTCACTAATCAACCCATCTTTCATTCGTTCACCAACAACCAGTTCAATTTGATGAGACGATCCCTCAATACTCAACACTTAATACTCAATAGTCAATACTGATATCGGTTCGGAGAAAGTCTAGCCATGCACATGCACTGGAATTCGCGCACGGGCATTCGATCACGGTCAAGTACGAATTCTAAACGCCAATTTCCGTCTTCCGGATGGCATATCAAGCAATATCCTGGAATCCCTTTTCACTTACTAGCAAAATTGCAAGATCTTGGGAACAAAAATCTCGCGATAAAGTGATTGTAGCAAAAGAGAGACGTGATGTTTTATTATCAGATAGCTGTCACTTGAGGATTCTAACCAATTAATATATCACCTGTATGCAATTGTACAAACACGTGGCGCAAGAACGTCAGAGACTCACTTTCTAAATGGTCCACAAAGTATCTGTGAAAAGGTAGACTAATAACTGCGTATATCCAGGCTTTTAGCGCCTTGCGTACTTTCTTGAGCGTTAGGTAAATTAGAGACCTTTCGCGACTCTCGAACAAGTAAGAATTAAATTGAAATTGAAGGGCAGGTCAGATAGCTGGAAAGAGAAGGTAAAAAGTAAACAGACACAGGTCGACACTATAAAAACTCATAGGATAGTTTTCACCGAGGCTTGAATTTCTTTCCCTTGCGAGTGTAGCACCTGATGTTTGTTTATTTTGGTATCTCACTGGAAAACACTGAAAGAGGATGTCACGTTGTCAGCACGTTTGGCACTTGATTTCACTACGGAAGACACGAAATTGAAATGAAACTGAAGGGTTGGATTGAGGTTTGTAGAATATCGAAGGGGAGGTTTCACGTTTTCGGTGGAAATCCGCAGTTTAAAGAGCGCGCTTCGCACTTATCGGTCGTTCTGTGCTAAGCGATAGTTGAGAACGGTATGTGACTGCGAGACCGTGTGTATGGGTCACTCAGTCACCGGCAGGCACTTACTTTCCAGTCGCCATGTTAGCACCGCTCTCGTCGCCCCTCACGTTTCCCTCCATTTCACGAGTCGACTACAGGGGGGCCTGGACTCATTGAATGTATATTGTATATTGTATATTGTATAAGTATGCGTGCGTAGTCGCGGTTACTGTATGACTGCTATCAAAGTCGTTGCAAAGCAGCTGCTTTCTGGTGTCGCTCTGAGCAAGCAGGAGCTGCAAGTGTGGTCCAGGTACCATAATGAACAAGTACAAACCTCTTTGGGCTCCAAGGCTGACACTCTCTTCCGACTGATCGACATTGACCTTCGTATTCCAAAACGTTTGCGGAAGGCGTGCGGTCAAGTGTAGTACTTCGAAGGCCGTGTGTTGTATTGCGAACATTGCGAAGTTACTAGGATTGGTACCAGTAACCAGGGGAAACGGATGAGCTTGGTCAGACCTGGACTACCGGTGAAGGAATTTTCCCCTTGGCGCGATTCGAGATGGCCCAGGAAAAATATAACAAGGGAAGATGAAGGGTACTTGATCTTGAGAAACTGAAGGAGGGTACGTAACTTCGATTGTATGATTGCAAATGATTAGAAGTGAATCTGGTGAGACCTAGACTACCGGTGAAGCAATTTACCCCCTGGAGAGATTCGAGATGGTCCGAGAAAAACATAACAGGAAGATGAAGGGTACTTGATCTTGAGAAACTGAAAGAGGGCACATTATTTTGATCGCATGATTAGAAATTAATAGAAGTGAATGCAACGGAATGGTTAGCCTTCCAGAATGAACCATTTTAATTTGTAGGAAAATTTTCCTTGCCTGCAGGGCTGCCACTGACTAATTTACATGAAAAAAGTGACCTATTTAAACCAAAAAAGTGATCAAAAGTGATTAATGTTCTTTTGAATAAAAAAAAAAAGAATTCGGTGAAATTTATAAACATTCTAGGTAAATTTTAACAAGTTCAGGATAAATAAAAATCAATAAATAAAACCATGAATTGAGGCAGTTGTCTTGCCAAAAATTACATTTCTGAAAAAAATATTTTTTTTATGACATCAAGGATCAAAAAAATATTACTGATGATTTTCATTTCAAATAAATAACATTTTGAATGAAAAAATGTTCAAACTTCCAAGAAACATTTATTTTAACAATGTTTTTTGCAATGCAATGTTTTGTTACTATCGCTTCTTACAAATTTTTGAAAAATGGCTGAATTTTTTTAAATGGTGCTTTATGTTTTCAGAGAAAACAGTCTCTACAACTCTGTTTCCAATTTTGAAAGTAATTTTTTCTGTCGATGAAATCGTTGAAACCATTTTTTTGAATGAAAACCATTTTTTGAACAAATAACTATATTTAAACATTCTTTATTTATTTTAAAAATTGGAAACAGTAGAGTTGTAGGTAATGTTTTTTCTCAAAAAATAAGCCACGATTTATTAAAATTCAACAATTTATAAAAAATTGATAAAAAGCCACAGTAAGAAAAATTCAGTTACAAAAAATACTGTTTAAATTCTCATTTTTCGTAAGTTTTAAACTTTTTGCATTAAAAATAACGTTTTTTCTTTCATAAAACATGACTGATATATCATTTCAATTCATAAAATCATAGACAATTTTTTTTTCAGAGACCGGATATTTGGCACGACAACTACTTTAACTGAAATTGAGCGAATTTATATGAATATAAAGAAACTGAGAAGAATTCGATGAAATTAATAAAAATTGAAGGTGAAAATAAAAAGTAAAAATACATTACACTGGTTTTAAGAATTCAAGGTGATTTTAAAAGACTTCCGGATGAAAAAAGTTTGTCTAAATCCATTTAATTGAGTAAAATTGACTGAATTTAGAATAATTTAGGTGAACTCAAAAGAGTTTAGCGAGAGTTAAGAAAATCAAGAAAATTAAAAAAAAATCAACAAAATTCATAAGAAATTCATAAGAATTTAAAAGAATATAATCAAAACAACAAAATTTGGATCACTAAATTTCCATCGAATTGAGTAAAAGGGGAGTGAACAGAATTCAGGACGAATTCAACAGAATTTAAGTGGATTGAAAAGGAAACAACAAATTAAATGAAATGCAGAGGAATTAAAAAAAAATAATGGAAGTGAGAAGAATTTGATGAAATTCATAAAAATGGAAGGTGAATTAAACAAATTAATGTGAATTGAAGACAATTCAAATGTTTTTTTTTAAATTCATTGAATTCATTAAATTTGCAATGGATTGCAACAAATTTAAGGGAATTCAAAAGAATTTGATGAAATGCCAAAGAATTCAGAGTGAGTTTAAAAGATTTCACAGTGAATAAAAAAAAAGTACAAAAAAAGATCAATTGATAGAGTAGATTTGAGCGAATGTAAGAGAATTCAAGTGAATTCAAACAAATTCGGGACAAATTGACAAAATCAAGAACATTTCAAATAATTCAATAGAATAAAAAAAAATCAGGATAGATTAATAAGAACTTAGAGTGAATTCCAAGTGAACTTAAATGAGTTGAAAACAAAAATGTTCGAATTAAATAAAATTCGAGTGAATTTAGAGAAATATAAGGAAAACGAGAAAAATTCGATGGAATTCATAAAAAGTCAAGGTGAATTTTCAAAAAATGTAAGTGAATTGGAAACAATTAAACAATACTTTATTAATTCATCGAATTTGTAATGAATACAGAAAAATTCTAAGGAATTTTATAAAATGCCGAAGAATTCAAAGTGAATTTTGAAGACTTCAGAGTGAATTTAAAAAACTAAAAAGAAGAAAATCAATGAATTCAGTAGATTTGAATTCATTTGAGTGAATGTAGAAGAATTCAAGTGCATTCAACAAAATCCAGTCTAAATTACAAGATCCGAAAGAATTTCAAATAATTTAAAAGAATTAAAAATAATTCAGGATAAATGAATAAGAATACAGGGTGAATTCCGAATTAATTCAAATTAATTTTAAACAATTTTTTAAATTCAAAATATTCCATTGCTTTCAGTAAAGTTCGAGTGAATTTGAAAGAATTCGATGAAATCTATGAGAAATCAAGATAAATTAAAAATAATTCAAATTAATGGAACCACATGTTTAAAATCCAAAAAATTACATTGATTTCTAATAAATGAGAGTGAATTGAATAAAGAATCTGATGAAATCCATAAGAATTCAAGGTGAATTAAAAAGTCTTGAGGACAAATTAAAAAAATGCAGGGTGAATTCAAAAGAATTCAAAGGAAATAAAAAAATCAATGAAATTGAGGTATCCTCGGGTTCTCTGTTTTAATTTACTAAAAGAAGTAACTGGAGTGATATATTCATTTTTAAAAGTGACTACAGTGACTTTATCTTTAAAAAGTGACTAAAAAGTGATTTGAGAAAAAAAGTGACTGAAAGTGACTTTAGTGACTTTGAGCAGATTTTGTTCGTTTTACAAAAATTTGGTTGTTATTACTAAAAAAATGGTTGCTATAACAAAACAATTTCTTTGGATCAATAAAATTTTTGTTTAGTACCGTTTGTTACTTTTACCAAAGAATTTGGTTGTTCGTACCAAACACGCAGATGATTATGTCTACAAAATATATTTGCTCAATCAAAAAAATGTTTTGTTTTGCCCACAAAAAAATGTTGTTGAGCGTACCAAACTTTTTGGTTGGATCAAGCAAGCGGTCCAACAAAATAAGTTGGTTGGCTCAAACAAACGGGTTTGTTGCTTCTACAGCAACCAAAAAAGTTGGATGGGTCAACCAAATTTTTATTCGACCAACCAAACATTTTTCTCAAAGGAGGATGTTAAATTTGAAGACTAAAAGTCAGAGTTTTGCAGTAATATGAGTGAAGCACCTATCAAATTATCATAGTGACTGAAGATAAGAAGAACGTCAAAGATAACGTGCGTGTAGAAAATTTGATAATACGCTGGTGGATGATACTTCATATTTTCGCATCTCTAATTAAATGTAATTCATCTGACTCGTTTAGGAAAAGAATACCTTAAATCTCAGATTCTGTTGCCAGTAATCATTATTAGTTTCAGAGGAGTACATTGTTTATAAAATTACATTAATTATGAACTCTTACTTTTCAGTTTGAAATTTATATCTGAGTTCTTCCACGTTAAATATTTACAATTTGGTCACGTTGATCGATCACTAAATTTAAGCAGCGTTTAGCTCGTTTATATTCGGATGGAGGCCGTCTTAATATACTGAACTTGAACCATTCGAAAAAAAAAGAAAAATCTTTAAAATGTGATTTTTTTAAATCTCCAGTTTATATTTAAAGAAAAGTTTTAATCTTTAGTACGATGTCTTGAGCTTGAGTTTTAATTTATAAACGTTTCAAAATTACGGAATTGAAATACTAGATACAAATATAGATTTTTTCAATTTGTAATTGATCAGATTTTTACGTTTAAAAGTTTAAAGTATTCTTAGATTTTGAAATCTTATAATTTTAGATTCTTCAATTTTTGTCTGTTTGTAACTTTTTTTTTAAGTTTGAACCTTTTCACTTTCCAAATTTTTACAGAATTTGCAAAAACTATTCAAAAGAAAGTTTAGTTCTGAATCGCGCGATATTTATATTGCTTAATTTTGAAGTAATATCGGTTCGTAAAAAAATGATTACAAAATAAATCCCTAACTTATGCTAGTTTTTTTTCCGAATTTTTCTAACAATATAATTAAGGATTCCCAAAATTCACAGTTAAGCTTTCAAAAGTTTGTAGAGAAGCATTAGTATAATTAAGTAGAAAAGAAAATTAATAATATCCAATGCTTCAGAATTAATTTCCATTCATTGGCCTGGATTTACTTCATTAACCTCAATTCATTAAATTTTACATAATTTCATCTAAACATGACTTTCCGTTTTAAAATAAATTTCTCCGACATACTTATTACAAACTAAGTTGAAATTGATTGTCTAAAATTAAAATTTCGGCTATAAAAATGTAGAAACTTATTAATAACTTATCTAACAATGAAAAAAGAGTTTATTGAACGTTCTAACCTGTATCATTCATTAAAAAAATTAATTAAGTAATTAGTATTTTTAGCTCCGTCTCCTGACTTCCTCAACAATAATCAAGTGAAGTCAATTAATTCGCAGTGATAAGAAAATAAGATACATGCTTACTTCACAAACCACTTAGTTGAAAAGCATCACTATAACTAAACGAATGGAAAAAGCCAGACAGAATACTAGTCTTTCAGGGGCATGTAGACACTGAAAATAACATGGTACAAGTGGGATTTCTCGTAAGTATATACCCAGAGAAATATTAAATGAAAATTCTCTTCAACTGGTACAACACAAAAGATGCCTTCTGAGTATATTTTCAATAACAATACCGAGTCAATGAATGTTCCAAAAAGATTTTCCAGGGTTGCTACAAAATACCAATTTCGAAATCCCCTGACTTTCCCTGACTTGACCCTGAACAATTTTTCATTTTCCCTGACAGTTCTTAATTTTTCTTTTCAATATAAAAACAAACTTGTATATAGGACCTCAATAATGTTAATGCAAAATAAAAGCTTGTTTTTAAATATATTTTAAACACTTTTAGTGACAACAGACATACAGCATTTTATAAGGGCTCGTCCACAAATTACGTAAGGCATACGTAAATTACATGAATTTTCAACCAAATAGTTAAGGTTTCTCATTCAAAAAGATAAATTGGGAACCAAAAATGGAAGAATTAAATTTTCAGTTAAAAAACCAAAGTGATGCACCTTCAATAAAAAAATAAATTCGCAACGAAAAGTGTATCAGTTAATATTACCACCAACGAATATTTTAATTCTCGATCGAAAACAGTTGAATTTAATAAAAAAATACGAATTTTTCAAAAATTAGTCGAATCCTCGACCAAAACATACTAATTTTCAAACCAAAAATAGGGATTATCCACAAAAGAGTTAAATTTGAAACCAAGAAAGATTTTTACTCAATAAAGAAACGAAAATTCATCCAAAATGTGGAATTTTCAAGTCCAAAAGATAAATTTGCTGCAAAACAGTTGAGTTTTCAACACAAAAATATTATTTTTTAACAAAAAAGTTGAATTTTCAACCGAAAAATTTAAATTTCCTACCAAAATATTTTCATTTTTAACTAAGATGATTAAGTTTCTATCACAAAAGATAGATTGTCCACAAAAATTGAAATAGTTATATTTCCATTTAAAGAAATTAATATTTTAACTAAAATAATGAATACTCATAAAAAAGTAACATTTTAAACAAATATTTGAATTTTCCACTCAAAGGATGAATTTTCTACCAAGAGAGATAAATTTTCAACTGAAAAGGATAATTTTTTAACCCAAAATAAAATAGTTAAATTTTCAATAAGAAAAGTACATTTTTATCCAAAAAACCTACAAATTTTCAACAAAATAGTTTAATTACTTTCCAATCAAAAAAGACGAATTTTCAACAAAATAGTTGAATTTTCACCTAAAACAGACAAATTTTTAACTATAAAGAGAATAGTTAAATTTTTGGTAGATTAATTTTCAACCAAATAAAAAAAAATTTCTAACCAAATAGTTAAATTTTCAACCAAACAGATGATTTTTTACCCACGAAGATCTAATTTCTTTCAAAAAAGATACTTTTTAGACAAAAAAATTAATTTTTAACAAAGCACATGAATTTTTAACCAAATATTTGAATTTTTGAAGGATTTTCACCCTCATAGTTTAATGTTGAACCAAAAAGATTAATTAGATACCAAGAAGATTAATATTCTAAGAAGGTCAATCTTCAGCTAAACATAAAATAGTTGAATTTTGAGTTAAATAATTTCAAACAGAGCTGTTAAATTTTGAACAAAAAAAAGTTTTTCAACTAAATTGACGAATCATCAACGAAAAAAAATGGATTTTAAAGAAAGTAGTTCCACTTTCAACTAAGTAGTTGAATTTCTATCCAAAAAAGATGAATTGTCAACGAAAAATCTAATTAGTTGATATTTTAAACAAAAAAGATTTTAAATCAAAAATAATTCAACTCAACTAACAAGACAAATGTTCGACAATTCAAACAATTGAACAATATTCAGTTTACAAAAATTATTCTTTAACTAAATAGTTAAATTTTCAACCAAATATATGAATTTTTAACTATAAAATCAATTTTCAACCAAACATGGAAAGGTTACATTTTCAGTTTAAAATGCGGCTGAGAAGTACTATGGACGTACTCACTATGGGTGTATTTATTTGTGTTCATTTTCTGAGCATTTTGCTTCCTCATAAGTATCAAATAAATTTGCTTCCTCATAGAGTGAGGTTTTCCCTAACAAAAGAAAAAAATGGATACTTTCGATATTTTCCAAGCTTATGCTTCTGTCTTTGCGAAAATTTTATTTTCAGAAAATCAGAGTACCCACCAAAATGTGAATTGATGTGTTCTGTTACAATAAACAGCTTTTTAAGCTGCGGTAGTTTTATATTTCAAATCAAAACCTCATAGAAACAATGTAACTTTTCTTACAACTTTCTGAGTAGCTACTGATTAATCAATAATGGTCTTCGAAAGTTCGTCAAAAGATCAATCCACGTGTCTTGAAGACGCGAACAAATATATTATATTATATATTATAGCTGTATTTCCAATATTAATAAAGTTTTCCTTATATCAACCAGATAAACGACATATTTGTTTAATTTATAAATCGGTAATGCTAGATCATAAGATGTTGTAGAAGGTTCGTCAATAGGTCACTCGACGTGTCTCGAAGACGCAAACAAACAGGTCAGATACAGTACTGTAGTACTCCTAATATGAACAAACTTTTTCTCATATAAACAGAAAACACAATTTTTTTTAAACTTCATTAATCGGTACTGGTCGGTCATAAAAGGTTCACCAATAGGTCAATCGATGCGTCTCAAGGACGCGAACAAGTACTCTACAAGTAATCTTGTAGTGTTTTGAATATCAAACAAGTTTCTTTCATATAAACAGAATAAACCATTTTTTTGAAACTGCATAAATCTGTACTGGTGGGTCATAAAAGGTTCATCAATAGGTCAATCGATGCGTCTCAAGGAGGCGAACAAATACACTGAATATAATATTGTCGTATTTTGAATATCAAAAAAGTTTTTTTCATATAAACAGAATAAACCATTTTTTTAAACTTCATAAATCGGTACTGGTAAGTCATAAAAGTTTCAACAATAGGTCGATCGATGCGTCTCAGAGACGCGAACACACACACAAATGTACACACACACACGAACATTTTTTTACATTTTATTTTCGAGCTCCTGAAGTCGAATTATATCAAAATATGTCAAAAAAGTATATTTGAAAATGTAGGTCATTACGAACCTCCCTCTATGAGGAAGCAAAATTAATTATAAATAAAATAACAACGAATTTTGAACAAAATAGTTAACTATTCAACCAAAGTGATAAATTTTCGACTACAATGGCGAATCTTCAATTGAAATATTTAAATTTTCAGTTTAAAAAATTAGTTTTCAACTAAAGAGATGAATTTTTCAACTAAAATTATGAATCTTCAGCAACAAAATTATTTTTTAACAAAGTGGTTCAACCGCTAACCAAGTAGTTCAATTTTCAACCAACAAAGATGAATTTTCAACCAATAATGTAAGATAATAAATAATAAAATAAACTTCTGTTATTGGATGTCGACAAAGTGAGAAAATGCATTAAAAGATGTTATATTTGTTGGTAAACTGGTTCAAAAATATATTAAATAAAACGTTCAACGTGACCTGATATTCCCTGACTTTGTCTGACCAGTTACAAATTCCCTAGCTCTTTCTTACTTTCTGGAATTCCCTGACCTGCAGCAACCCTGTTTTTCAGTCTATAAATCGAGATCTCTTTAAACAAAACACGGTTTAAATTTTAATTCAACAATAATTTAATCCCCCAAGTGATTTTGACATTCACAGAACCCATTGCATTCATTTTCATTTTTTTAAATCTCTTATTCCAAGGTACAACGTCCGTATGAGTCAGTTTGAAATAGATATCACAGCAAAACCCTTCGAGTCGGGCATGGACCTGACTTAAAAACTGGAACATTCTCTCGAGGGTCACCGTTTCTGCCAAAAGGATTTACGAGAGGTACATGGGCGTAACTCCGCAAGTTATCAACCTTGGAAGTCGTGCAACCGTTCGAGCCAAGATAAAAAAAAAGAATGTCCTCTTACCTTACTGAATTCATTTAAAAAGTCTACCAACCGGAGTGAAGCTGAATCCATGGGGTCATATGGTGATGACTCGCAATTCGCATCCCAGTCGAAGAGCAGAGGTTACCGCTCTCGCATCGGAGAAACTAGTCGTCCTCCAAGTCCGGTTGCTAGACTGACATACACCTGTCTATTAATGCCAATCGATCAGCATTTCAGTTTTTTTTTCTCTCTCCTCGATAGTCTGGAAATTATCCAATTATAAATGTAGGATCAATCTGTTATATCAACTCTATTTTGCAACTGACCGAATTCATTTCAAATCGGGCAGCTGTGCATGCTGAAGTCACAGAATCGGTTCAGAACAAAAATGTTTAGTTAAAACAATTAATATTCAACGAAGAAAAAAGAAATTTTCAACAAAACAGTTGAATTTTCAACCAAAAAGATGAATCTTCGATAAAAAAATGAATTCTCAACAAACGGTGTGACAGTGGATATTCCCAGAAAAAAATATTTCAATTTTCAATCGAAAATAGTTGAATAAAGCCAAAAAATACGAATTTTCAACGAAGAAAGATTTTTCAGTCAATATAAAAAAAATCTCATCCAAAATAATGAGTTTTCAACACGAACATAATATGTTAACAAGTTGAAATTTCAATCCGAAAATATAAATTTTGTACCAAAATAATTGAACATTCAACTAAAAGAAAGTTTTCAAGCAAAAATGAAATAGTTACATTTTCAGTTAAAAAGTTAATTTTTAACTGAAAAAAAAGAAATTTTCAACAAAATAGTTGAATTTTCAACCAAAGAAATGAATTTTTGACCAAAAACAGATTAGTTAAATTTTCAGTTGAAAATGAATTTACTACCAAATAAAATACAATTTAAACAAAATAGTTCAATTTGCAGTTAAAGAAATTGATTTTTAACTAAATTGATGAATCTTCAACAAAAAATGAATTTTTAACCAAATAGTTCAATTTTCATCAAAATACATTAACCTTGAACTAAAAAAAATAGAAACTTTCTACCAAAAATAGAATAGTCAGAATGTTAGAAAAACAAATTTTAACCAAAAAAAAACACGAATTTTCAACAAAATAGTTAAACTTTTAACCAAAGAAATGAAATTTTCTACCAAATAAAATAAATTTTCAACGAAATAGTTGAATTTTCAACCCCAAAGATTAATTTTCTAACAAAAAATACAAATTTTCAACAAAATACATTAATTTTAAACTAAAAAATATAAATGTTCAATAAAAAAAGACGAATTTCCTGCAAAAAAGTTGAGCGTTCAACCCGAAAATATGCATTGTTAATAAATAAGTTAAAATTTCAACACAAAAATATGAATTTTCAACCAAAATATTTGAACATTCAACTAAAAAAACTTTTCAGGCAAAAATGAAATAGTTCAATTTTCAGTTAAGAAGTTAATTTTTAACGAAAAAAAAACGAATTTTCATTAAAATAGTTGAATGTTGAGCCACAGAAATGAGTTTCAAAATAAAAAATATATATTTTAAACCACAAATAGAATAGTTAAATTTTCAGTAAAGAAATTAATTTACAACCAAATAGAATAAATTTACAACGAAATAGTTAAATTTTCTGTAAAAAAATTTTTTAACTAGAATGATGAACTTTAAAGTAAAAAATGAATTGTTAAGCAAATAGTTGAATTATCAACTCAAAAGAATAATTTTTTACAAAAAAAAGACGCATTTTCAACAAAATATATGAATTTTAAACTAAAAAAGTTAAATTTTCAATCAAAAGTAGAGTAGTTAAATTTTCAGTTAGAAAAAAAAAATTTCAACATAATAAAACGAATTATCAACCAAAGAAAGAAATTTTCCACCAAGAAGATTGAATTTCTATCAAAAAGATATAAATTTTCGACAAAAAACGGAGTAGTTAAATTTTTAGTCAAAAAATTGATTTCAAATTATAAAAAACCTCATTTATAACCAAAAAAATTAACTTTCAACCAAAAAGATCAATTTTCAACCAAGAAAATTAATTTGAGACCAAAAAAGAGTGATTTTTAACAAAATAAATGAATTTTCAACAAAATATTTGAATTTTTAAAGGAGTTTTAAACCATAGAAATGAATTTCCAACCAAAAAGATGAATTAACCACCAAGAAGATTGGCATTCTACCACAAAAGACGAGTTTTCAACAAAATACAAGAATTTTCAGCAAAATAGTTGAATTTTCAACTGAAGGCGATAAGTTTTCAACCAAACATGGAATAGTTAATCTTTCAGTTAATGAAATTAATTTTCAACAAAATATTAAAATTTGAACAAAAAGAAAAGTTTGCTCAACGAAAATAATGAATATTCAACAACAACAACAAATTAATTTTCAACAAAGTAGTTCCACTTTCAACTAAGTAATTGAATTTGTATCCAAAATAGATTAATTCTCAACAAAAAATGTAATAGTTGATATTTTAATTTATGAATTCTCAACAAAATAATAAAAAATTTACTTCAACTATAGTTTGTCAAAAATTCCCTGAATCTGTCAGGTTTTCCCTGACATTCCCTGACTTCCCCTGACCAGTTTTAAATTCCTTGACTTTCCCTCAGTTTCTGGGATTCCCCTGACCTCTAGTAACCTTGATGTTGTTTTTCAAGTGATTTTAGACAACACGCATTTCACTGATTAGACGAAAAAAATTTTAACTAAGTAATGAGTATTATAAATTTTGAAGATGATGACGTAATTTATAAAAAATTGGTTTAATTTTTTTTAAATACTGCAGTGTGCTCACTTTCAAAACGCCCAAGAAACATTTCAAAAAATTTGAAAACTGACAAAATGGCGGTGGTTTTTCTAAAAATCTTTAAACTGCATTTTTGCAAAAAAGGCCATCATTTTATTTTCTATTCTGATTTTTTTCTAAGTTCTCACAAATATAGTGCCTTCATCTCAAAAAAACTCATCTGGTGCCCACGTTTTGGAGAGGAGAAAATTCTACTTACATATTTTGATGAAAAATGAAAATTCGCATTTTAAGCAATAACGAGACGAGATAAGAAACAACTCAAAATTGCTCAACATAATAAAGTTTTTTATTAATTGAATGTTTATAGTCGCATCAACTGCCAATGTCATTAGCGGCTATACTATTGGGTTAATTATAAACTATAGGATATCTGTGGGGTAGTATACGAAGGGACAGAAGGGAAGGTTTCTCAAAACACATCCAGCCTAGCTTCCTGCTTTGGGAATCGAACCCGCGCCAGCGTGGCTGCCAAGGCTGCAGTGTTTGAACATAAGACAATCACGATACCGTCTAAGCCACGATAACTTGAAAAAACGCTATAATTGTAGTTTTCTTAAAACAATACAGTTTTATAAAATATTGTAAACAAAACTTTAGGATTTGATGAAAAGTGAAGAAGTCAAATTTAACAAAAACTAATACCTTCTCATTATGTTGAAAATGTAAACATTAGCGTTATTAATAGAATTTTATTCAAATGGAATGAAAGGGGTATTTAAATTGGAAAGTTAGATAACAGACTACTATAAGTCTACTTGTAATGGAATGCTATTCTGATAAGATTTAAATAGAATTCTGGATTCTTCTCTTATAAGATCCTGTTCAAGATATAATATATTGAGATGAGCCTAAAGTTTCGACCTACAGAGGCGGCGAGAATACACGGAAAAAATTTATCCGTAAAAAAGTCACGAACTAGTAGCTAGGTCTCGGATATGAGAAAAATTCATGGGATATTTATGTATTTTCGTAAATAACCTACGAACTTTGAGAAAGATTGATGAACTCGATGTGAAAATTCTAAAACGGTTCATCACTTTTTTTTACGTGAATAATTACAAAAATATTACGAGTGATTGGGAAAAGATTCTCAGAGCACTCACGAGCTTGCCTGACAAATCTAGGAACTCGAAACTTAGTCTCCCTGTACGTGGCCCACGCACACACGCGCGGTGCGTGTGTACGCTCGTATGTGTGCCTCGAGCTCGTCGGATGAGTGGCTAGAAGTTTTATAATACCTATTTTGTTTGGCCTCGATGGCTGCGCGTGTTTATGCACTCCTGGTTTATGTGTTTAGAAACTGGTGAGTCAGCAGTCTTGAGGGTTCGAATCTTCTGAGTTGCGAATTTATAAATTAATATAAAATTAAATCGCACAAATAAAATTTTTCCTCTTTTTATTTCAGTCTGAAATTTTCAGGAACTGTTCGTAGGAAATTCGAACTGTTCGTAAGAAACTTCGAAATTTATCCATATATTTCTCATAGAAATAAGGATTTAATGTTTCATTTTTTTATCTCGTATCCGAGACCTAGCTACAAGTTCGTGACTTCTTCACGGATAAATTTTTTCCGTGTAGACGAATATTAAATGCCCAACGAACGTCCTAATCAGACATTAGCTTTAAAGATGCGTTTGTAGAATATATTATGCCGAAAGTTGAGAAAAAAATAACGGAACAAGATACTAAAAAGGTTCTTGTTATGTTCAATGAAATAACAGGGTGGCACCTCAAACTTCAACAACAAAATTCCAGGCTATTTACCGGTTTTTCGGGTCAAAAATTAAATTTTTCCCAGTTTACTGTTAAGCATTCATATTAATAATTATTCAATATTAATTGCTTTATTATAGGTTTAATTTTTTAAAAGAATTAAACATTTTAGAACTCCAACATAAAATGTATGATGTAAATTATTGTAAAAGTGATATCAGATTTCACAGCGGAAAATGCTCTACAAATAGGGAAAATAGGGGAATGATAGGTGAATAAATTATTTTCAATAAAATTAATGTAGGTATCATACTACTACGTCTTCAAGTCGAAATATATTGAATTTTCAACCAGAAAAATTTATTTGCAACCAAACACTTGCATTTACAACCAAAGAGTGTAACTTTTAAGCAGAAGAGACGAATTTTTAAACAAAAAGTTAAATTTTTAACGAATAGTTGAATTTTCAACCTACCAACTGATCGAATTTTCAAAGAAAAAAGATTGAATTTCAACCAAGTAGTTGATTTTCAAGCCAAAAATACGAATCTTTTAGAAGACAGTTACATTTTCAACCAAATGATTCATGATTAAATTTTCAACCAAATAGAAGAATTTCTAATTAAAACAGATGATCTCCGAACCACAAATATAATGGTAATCTTTTTAATTGAAAATAATTAACTTTCAACCATAAAAGTTGCATTTTCCATGAAAAAAGATGACTTTTCAACAAAATAATTGAAATTCCAACACAATAATTTAACGTTTAACAAAATAGTAGCATTATAACCGACAGAGATAAATTCTTAATCAAAAATATAAGAGACGACTTTTCAATTAAGAAGAATTAACTTTCAACCATAAACAATAAATTTGTAACCAAGAAGATGACTTTTCTACCAAAAGATAAATTTACTTTCAACCATAAAGGATGAACTTTCAACCCAAACAGTTTAACTCTCAACCAAAACAGATGACTTTTAAGCAATATACTTGAATCTCCAACAAAATAATTAAATTTTCATTCAAATAGTAGAATTTTTACCCAAAAAATTAATTTTCCATGCAAAAAACTTGTTTTTAAAAAATTAGTTTAAATATCAAACAAAGTGATGAATCTTCAACCATTAAAGATAAATTATCTACGAAAAATGTATTGATTATTGTCTACTTCAACCAAAAAAGATTTTTATTTTTATTGAAAAACAGTTAAATTCAACCAGAAAAGACGAATTTTCAACACAGTAGTTGAATCTTCAACCAAAACAGATTAGTTTTTAACCAAGCAGTTGAACTTTTACCCAAAGCAGAATCATTTTCAACCAAATAGTTCACTTTTTGACCAAAAGAGGTAAATTTTCAACTCAAAATCACAAATTTGAAAGTGAAAAAAATTTTTTAGCGAAGAAAAAAAAATCTTTAACAAATTGTGGAATCTTAAAGCCAAAAAGGCAAATTTTGTACAAACCAGTTAAATTTTCAACAAAAAGATAAATATTCAACTAAAAAAATGATTTTTTTACAAAGTAGTTTAACTTTCAATCAAGTAGTAGAATTTTCAAACAAAAAAGATAACTTTTTAAAAAAATAGTTGAATTTTTAATCAAATAATTAAATTTTGAACCAGAAGAGATAGATTCTGAACCAATTTTCTATCCATAAAGACGAATGTTCAACAAAATAGTTGAATTTTCTATCCAAAAAGACAAATGTCAAAAG
>CAKNYM010050913.1:470071-482278 GCA_932195095.1 Andricus curvator
GGGGGGGGGGGGGAGTTATTGAGTGGAAATTATTCCTTGAATATTCCTTAAGAGGTGACTAAACTTTAATTTACAACAAGCTGATAATAAGTACTTCTATCACCCATTTTTTTTAAAACCGAGCTTCTCACATTTAAACCCCCATGTTAATTTCAAAAGTCTGGGACCACAGGTTAAAAAATTAGGGAATTTCTTTTTCGGAAAACGAACAAATTGGGGAGGGGGGACGTTCACCAAAAAATCAAAAGTCGAATTTTTACAGGTATAAATTTGGACCACCCTAATGATGCTACCAGGCTTTTCAAGTGTTTTAGCCAATAGAAAATGATGCGCGGTTTCGAAAATGGGTCTTAATTTTACTTAGCAATTACAGTCTAACTGTTATCATTGTTATTAAAAACTTGTTACGCGGAAATTGCTCGACTTACTTTTTCCTACCCATTGTTCACCGAATGCCGATTATAAGCAAATTATTTATATTCATTTATTTGTGTAATTTTAAACATTGTATGGCATTAGATGTTCTAGTTTAGACCCTTAACAATATTAATCATAAGTATATATATATATATATATATATATATTTGATTTTATATAGTTTATGTGTATGTATATATATATATATATATATATATATATATATTATTTTTTATATTGTTATTTTACCCATTTTTCTCATTTCCTAATGTATTTAGACGGTTCAAGCTTTTGGACCTAATGTGGTCGCATATACATATTTTATTCATCGCTGAAGTTAAAAACAAATTGCTTCACTGATTTTTCAAATAATTGGAAATGCCCCACTGTCTACAGCGATCCAGTGATGGTCACTCTCCCCTAGTATAAAAGGAAGATTCATTTCTAACGAAACATTATCTTTATTTTAAAGTTGACCAAGAACCGAACTTTGGAAAACAGTAAAAAACGGAACTCTAAAGAATGATAACAAGGTCTGTGGCTTAATGTCTCTGTTTATCAAATGTTTTGAAGTAAATTTTTTTAAAAACATAAACTTAAAAAAGTAAAATTGTGTAACAAAATTTCACAAGAAGGCTTGAAAAGAAGTATGTTTACAAGAAATCATAATAATTTCACAAAAGGAGTTAAAATGAGAGAAGTATGTTTCTATAAACAACAGTGTAATCGGCTTATGATAAAAAAGAAAAAAAGTAAAGAGAAAACCAAACCACTTCGCTCTCTTTTCTTTATTATTTATCCGTCTTTTTTATACTAGTAGGGTCTAACATGTTACAAGGACTTTAAGGCTTCCTCATCAGGAAAATTGTTAATAAAAAACTACTAGGAAATATTTCTATCTTAGGCTAATATTAATTAAAAATATAGATATGATTTTGAAATGACTTATTAAGATACTATTCACATTTTTTGATATATATGTTCATGTTTAATATTTTTGAGAACTTTGGTACATATTTTTAATTGTTTAAACAACAATCCCCAGAAATTAAAAAAAAAACTTTTTCTCATAAGAATTTTAAAACAACCATTAATTACTTTATTATATTTCTCTTGTTAAATCAATTGTATTATTTCCCTCTCTTTTTATTTGTAACAAAATCGAAAATATAAAATGATCTTCGATATTTTAATGGAGATGGTTGGAAACATTGAGCACAATTCCAAACACATTTTTTTCGAAGACCGAGACGATGTTTATCGCGAATGTAAAATCAAATCTGAAAAATTCCCGGTTTTCAACCAAATTCTTCAAAAAATTCAAAAAATCAAAATGATTACATTCATTCGTAATAGAACTGAACAATTTTTTGTAGTATTCCAAACAAATTAAAAAAATTTCTCACCATTGGGCAAGTCGGTTAAAATTTTTCAAATTTTCTATGTATAGAACACATTTTTTTGGGTAGAGTTTATGAAAGTAAATACCCTGAATTTATACCTAAAGTTGAAACAGAAATGTTTTTCGTTTTTTTTTAATTCTTGATGCTCTTTTTATTAAACTAAAACATGGAACATTTTTACACAAGATCCGTGAAAAATAGAAAAAAATTTGTTTTAAACTTGAAAATATGTACGTGTTTCTTTAGTTTATTAAAAAGAGCATAAAAATTTTTTTTTTTCAACTTTAAGAGCAAATTAAGCACAGTGCATATTCGTGCTTTTTTGAAATATTATATTTCGACGAAAAAAATTTTTTCTTACTTTTTTCCATCTAAGGTTATTTACTTCCATAAAATTTACCCCAAAAAAAATTGAAATTTGTTTTCTATTTTTTAAGGATCTTGTGTAAACGGACTTTTACTTATCTTGTGTAAAAATGGTTTATGTTTCAGGATGAGTTAAGAATGAAGAAAAATTGTTTCAAACTTGAAAATATGTACGTATTTTCTTAGTTTATTAAAAAAGCATAAAAAATAAAAACATTTGTTTGTAACTTTAGGTACGAATTAATAAAATTACATTTTTCGTCATTCTTTGAAATATTATATTTCGCATAAAAAATGTATTTCTTCTTTTCCATCTTAGGTTATTCACTTCCATAAACTGCACCCAAAAATAATTTTTTTTCAATGTTTCCATACACAAAAAATTTGAAAATTTTCAATCGATTTGCCCCATAGTGACAAATTTTTTTGAACTTTTTTTTAGTTTGTTCGTAATGTCAGAAATAAACTTTCCAGTGCTGTTAACAATGAATCTAATCATTTTGAGTTTTTTGTCCCACCCTAGTTTCCACTCTGTTAATGAAATAAATATAATTTACCAGTATAGAAAAAGAGTCTATAGTAGTTTTTAAATTATGCAAGTACTCATGACTTTTATTTTTCGAAGAAAAAATAATCCTATACTTGTAAAATTTTATGGTTTTTTGGAGGACGAAGGAACTTTTACCTCCAAAGAAGGTTCTGCAGAAAGTATATAACACTCGGAGGCCTCAGAGATAATTGAGATAATTACCACTGATGATGGAGAAGTAAAGGATACGAGAGTTTGTCCGACATATTGTCCATTACCAACTAATCGAGTCACATGACAGATTAAGTTTCACATTTCTTCCATTCCCAGGATTGACGATAAGAGTAATTAAAACAAAATGTCAGAAATAACAAATTTTTAAATTTTACAAAAGTTCATATCAACCATCGCTTAGGTTTTCAAATTCCGTTTCTCAGGGTAGTCATTTTAATCCATTAAAAAATTCCGGGTCATTTTAAGTGGTTCGCAAAAATATTTCACGATCATTGAAATTAAAAAATACGAAGTCTTAAGACTGAAATTTTTTCATTTGAAGTGATGAAATTGAACTGCAAATTAAATCACTCAAAATAGAACTGTTTTAAATTTTATATTTTTTAAGTTGAGCGTAAAAAATTATTAATAATTATTATTAATCTGTTATTAATAATATACCTAATACTAACTACCCTCTTCCAAATCAAGAAAAAGAATTAAAAAAAAAAAGTTCCCCCCTTAAACTCAATAAAAATCTTGAAAATAAAAAAGTCCCTCTTCCAATTGAGAAAAAATTGAAAACCAAAATTTCCGCCCTTCCAACTCAATAAAAATGTTTAAAATAAAAAATTACTCTCAATTAAAAAAAGAAGTTTGAAAATAAAATGTTCCCCCTTCATCTCGATAAAAATGTTAAAAAGAAAAAAATGGCCTCTTCCAATTTAAAGAAAAAAGTAACCCAAAGTTCATCTCTTCCAGCTCAATAAAAATGATAATAACAAAAGAAGTGCCTCTTCCAATTCAGAAAAAAATTGGTAACCAACATTTCCTGCCTTCCAACTCAATAAAAATGTTCAAAATACAAACATTATCCTTTTTCTAATTCATAAAATGCTGAAAATCAAAATTTTCTCCTTTCCAACTCGATAAAAATCTTAAAAATATAAAATGTCCATCTGCCATTAAACCATTTCCCTTTCAGGGTAGGCGTGACACTACCCGATTCGGGTAGTGTTTCTAGGTTCTTTCTTGTAGTTATAAATAACTACAAGTGTGGGCTCACCACACCCACGATGTGCCAACAGCACTCATGTCAGTATTCTTGAATGGTCACCCATCCAAGTACTAACCGCGTCCAACGCTGCTTAACTTCAGTGATCTGACGAGAACTGGGTTTTTCAGCGTGGTATGGCCGTTGGCCAATTTAACAAAAATTAAAAACAAAAATTTCCTCACTTCAAACTCAATAAAATTCTTTAGAATACCAAATTAGCCCGCCTTCGACTCAATAAAAATTTAAAAAACAAAAGAAGGGCCTCTTCCAGTCGAGGAAAAAAATTAATTACAAAAATTTCTTCCCTTTCTTTTAAAATTAGAATTGTGCAATTCAAACGTATTTTTATATATAAATCCTTTCAAGTTGAATTACTTTACTTTTTAGCCGTTTCAATTCATTAATTGTTTAATTGTTACTTATTCATCAAATTGCAACACTTTCACTTAAAAATTAAATTTTGTAAATGGAACAATCAAAATTGTAACGTTCAAAGTTTAAATTTAGCAATCTTAAATTTAAACTATTCAAGGCTTTTTATTTCAAACAATTCAGTTTCAAATTGTTTAGTTTGAATATTTGATTTATAATTGATAATTTTAAATAAACAGTCAAATATTGATAAATATTAAAAAATTGTTCTTTTTTTTATTATAAAATTTCAAATTGAATGGCTTAAAAATGGAATATTTTATACTGTAACAACATTGTAATAGGATTTAAAATGGTATAGAAGCGTTTAATTATGAATCTATTTATTTAAAATTATCTTCAAAGTTAAAGTCTGTAAATTGTTTATTTTGAACAGATTCTAAGCCGTCTTGTAAAATCAGTTATCGTTCAATTTTTAACATTCGAATTTAAAAATCCTTAATCAATTTATATTTACAGTTCATAGAAATAATTTTTTTTTTAAATTGTTTAATTAAACAGCTTTTAATTTGTAACTGTTTAAGTCTTTAAAACTGCATTTCAAACTTCATAAATTGTAAATGTACCTACACATAAAAATGAAGATTTAAAATGGCAAAATTTTAAAGTAAGAGATGTTAGAGTAACGCATTGTAAACTGAATGATTTCATTATTAAAAAATTTAATAGTTGAACTTGAAGTTAAAAAAAAATTTTAATCGAACTTATATTAAATTGCATTATATCATGTGATATATGAAATTTGTGATATTTTAACCCTTTAAGACCCGAGTTTTTTGTCAATGCACACACAGTGCTTTATGACGTCATAATCAATGAATGCAACAATATTTAGAGTGTTTCAAATTTTTTACAAATAAAAGAAACCATTTTTTTGCCTATTCTGCAAAGAAATCGGAAAGATATGAATTTTTTGCACATTTATGAACGTTTGAACGCATTTTCGGGAATTAAAGTTCCGAGTGGGTCTTAAAGGGTTAAGTGATTGAATAGAATTATTTTCTGAAAATTTGTGACAGTCTGAGTAAAGAAATAAATTAACTGACATTTTCCGGTTTCTCGATCTAGTGGTCACCCTGGTTCCTGTATCAAAAAACTAAATTTGTAGCTAAATTTAACTTTTTGTCATAGAGAATAATTAGAATAACTTAAAAAATGTAAATGACAAACATTTAAATGAAAAACAACTCATAAAACTTTCCATCAAGTATTATGTTTTATGAAATATAAAACTTTTTGATTGATATCTCTCACGAGTGGTTTGTTATTAACACGAGTAATGTGAAGAATGTGATGTGGATATTATCAGTAAACTCGCAAATTGTTGTTAAAGGATTCCAACTGGAATATTTTCACTAAAATATATTTGTCTTTTAAAAAGCAACCGAGAATATATCACAAGAATCAAATAAATATGCCTCTAATGCCTAATTTGAAAAAAATGCAATAAATATATTGCAAAAGAAAATACCTTGTATTACACAATATTCTTGTTTATTTTTTTAATCAAATTCAAGAATTTCTAAACCAAATGGGTAGGAAAGCATTCAATGTGTCAACTTTAAAGTGGATTTTCTCTAGACTTGGTCATCACAGAAATTTTCAAACTCTGCGAATCACCGTATCTGTTCATTAAACGGCCTATTTATCTACTACTTGTTCCGATATATAAGGACATGAACTTGTATGTCAGTGGTTCAGCGGATCTACAATTTACACTCTGAGGTTCTAGATTTTATAGACATCTAGGTATATCGCTAATCGAGAACCAGAACAGGGTGGCCACTGAAATCTCAGAAAAAATTCCCGGACATTTCCAGACTTGTTTGAAAATTTTCCTGAAACGAGATTCTATTGAAAGTTAAAAACAGATGGAAACATCCTTTCTGATTGTAGGCGTATCAAAATAAAAGGTTGCATTCTGAATATATAGAATCTACACGTATATCTATGCGCAACCAGAATGTTGATTCCAACCAGTGACCTGTCCGATATGCCTTATTTCATCACACCTTAACATGGAGATGCGATTCGCACGTGCGTAATCTATTATACGTCTCTTATGAATCAAGGATAAAACCTGAATATTTTAGACAAGATATCAAACGTGCAAAGCTCGAGATTAAGAATTCGCATACTAATCAATAAATTAGTGAAATGTCTCGAAAGAAGTCGATGACTTGGAATATGTAATGCAATACGCAGTATAGGGTGGTCCTTATTTATTTATTTTCTATTCGTTTGCTCCCACTGGCGGAATTGTCTCATATGCCCAAAAAAATAAAGTATCCCAAAATTAAGACAAATCGGTTGACATTTACGAACCAAATATTATTATTGTTATAAAAAAATGAAGCGAATCTCATGCTTAAGATGGCTACAACCCAATATGTCGAAGGCATTTTTGTTAGAGTTGGATGTTTGAATAATTTGCACATATCATCAGTCACGGACGCATTTTTTTATGCAATCAAGTTATCTGATAAAAGCAGTATACCTAATTTGACACATTGGGCAAAGCCTGGTTTTTAACCCCACCATCCATGGGCTGGGTTACAACCAAGTTCATGATGTGGGGACCTACAGCTTAAGGTGAGATTTGAACCACCAGAACCTCGGTATAAGTACAGTCGAACTTGGATTTGAGCCCGGTTTTGGTTGACTTTCGGCTCAAATCCAGGCCCTCCGGACGTAAATAGCCACCGAGGCTATTATTATGTTGTTTTTTTTAACTTGTTCTCGGATAAACCCGGTTTTTCATCATAGCCACGGACTAAGTCGAGTGACTGATGAGATGAGGATGTTATAAGTTTATTTAATACGATGTCTGAAATCTTCTGCGATGATGTTGTAGGTACAAAATTAGGAGCATAGTGTAGTTTGGAGTTCGTATTTTACCGCTGTTATCCATACACAGCGGTCGCGAGCGTTGGAGGTGACAACAGTCGCCTCTGGATGCTTTCTTAGAGCTACCATCTTCCACTCCACAGGTTTTTAGTCACTTGTTTCCTGATGGTCTAGAAAATTTCTCACAATGCGACAGGTGTTCAATAAAACCGCCAGTACCCTACTGACTCCCAAATGTTCAAGATGTTCAGTGCATCTTGCGTGCACATTGCCTGTAGCCGAAATCACAATAGGATGAATCGTAATAGGTTTTTCGTTTCACGCGTCTCTCACTCCACTGACATTCTTCATCATGCAATTCTTATAAACTATTTGTCGCCAAACTTTCCTGTCCTGGCATAGCTCTTTAGCTTCCTTTACGTCCATACATTTGCTTATGCAAGCTCTTGTGTTTCTGTGGCTTTTTATATCTTTCCGATTCAGGGTCTCATTCACACATTCCCACCATTCTTTCCTCGGTCTGCCTCTGGGTACGCTACCATTTACTTTAAGTAAATATACTTGTTTCGTCAGTTGTTATTCTTTAATACTCTCAACATGTCAAATCATCTTAACAAATTTCTTTCACTCTTGCCAGTGTTTCCTCTACGCCACATTCTTTGAGAATCCTCTCGTCACTGACTTTGTCCATTAGCGTTTTACTACATACATTGTGCAGGAATTGCATACCAACCGAGTTGATTTCACGCTTATCCTTTTCTTGGTAGATCCTGGTTTCTCTATCGTATAGCACAGTGGGTGCGAGTACAGAATGGGCCTTGACATTTCCCAAAAAAGCTATTTCTTAAAGTAATTAACAAAGGGTGAACAAAAATTGCGGAAAAATTGAATAATTTATACTCAAGCGAATGTAAGATCTCAAAATGCAAAATTTTGAGAAAATACAAAATGGCGGCTAATTTAAATCTGGAAAAATCCCTTTTTCCCACAGTTTTCAAAGTAATACTTGTAAACTTCGGGAAAACAAAATGTTTGGCTTCAGAAACTTGATAATTTTTAAAATCCAAAATATTGAAATAATTCAAAATGACAGTGAAATTAAAATTTAAAAAAAGCATTATTACTACTCTGTATCATTTAGTTAAACTTTAAAATATTCATATAATTTAAATTAATGCTCAGACAACAAAGCATTAAAATCAGTTCCCTTGAAATCTATTTTTCTGCCATTTTTTGTTTTTTCTAATTATGATATAGTTTCTGAAACAACATTTCTTCTGCTGATGAAGTTTAAAAGTATTACGTAGAAAACTGTGCTAAAAAGGTATTTTTTGAATTTTTAATTAGCCGTCATTTTGTAATTTTTCAAAAAATTGTATCTTGCGAAAATTGAATTTTCAAAAAAATAATTAAATTTTCAACAAAATAGTCGAATTTTCTCAAAAAAAAATAAATTTTAACCAAAAACGTTGAATTTTCAACCAAGTAGTGGAATTTTCAAGCTAAAAAGTCGAATGTTTTAGAAAACAGTTGATTATTAAACCCTGAAAAGATGAATTTTCAGCCAAATAGTTAAGTTTTCAACAAAAATTAATTTTTAACAAAACAATTGAATTTACAATCAAATAGTTGAACTGACTAGCAAAATCGACGAATTTTTAACCCGAAGAGTTGAATTTTCAACAACCAAGAATATAAATTTTCTACCAAAAAATGTGGAATTTTCAAAGAAATAGTTGTCTTCTCAACCTCAAATTGTAGAGTTAAATTTTCAGTGAAAAAATTAATTTTTAACAAAATATTTAAATTTTCAACCAAAAAGACAAATTTGCAACAAATAAAGATATTTTAGTGAAGAAAAAAATAAATCCAAATTGATGAACTTTCAGACAAAACAAAGCAAATTTTCTGTTAAACAGTTGAATTTTCAATCCCAAAAAATATATATTTTGAACAAAAAAGTTCATTTTTAACAAAAAAGATAAATTTTCAACCGAAAAAGGAATAATTAAATTTTCAGTTATAGAAATTAATTTTAGACAAAAAAAAAATCGAATTTTCAACGAAATAGTTACATTTTTTGCTAAAGAGATGAATTTTCAAATTCAAGAACGTCAAGAACGAAAAAAAATCCAAATTGTTGATCGTTTAAGACAAAAGACGGATTTTCCGTAAAACATTCGAATTTTCAACCCGAAAATACGAATTTTTAACAAAACAAATTAATTTTTAACTAAAATGATGAATCTTTAACAAAAAAAAGATGATTTTTGAACAAAGTGGTTCTACCTTCAACCAAGTAGTTCAATTTTCAACCAAAAAAGATTAATTTTCAACGAATAATCTAATAGTAGATATTTCAACCAATAAATAGTTCAATTTTAAATCAAGAACAGTTGAATTCAACCAAAAGAGAAATTTAAAAAAAAATAGTTTAATCCTCAACAAAAAAGATTAATTTTCAACCAAGCAGTTGCATTTTTAGCCAAAAAACGATCAAATTTCTACTAAAACAGTTGAATTTTTAAACAAGACGAATAAAAAAAGTTGAATCCTCAACCAAAGAAGATTAATTTTTAACCAAAAATTCACATTTTTATCCTAAGAGATGATTTTTCAATAAATTAGTCGAATTTTCGACCTAGAAAAATTTTAGTTGAATTTTCAATACCAAAACATGAATTTTTCTCAAAAAATTTAATTTTTTGCCAAAATAGTTGAATTTTCAACCCAAAAATGCGAATTTCCAACAGAACAGTTAAATCTTCCACAAAAAGGATGACTTTTTAACTAAATTGTTGAATTTTCAAGCAAATAATAACATTTTCAAATAAAAATATAATCATCAGGAGCAAGAAACCGGAAAAAAAGAAATAGGCATACAAGGTAAATAAATTGGTCCCTGACCAATTTTTTTATTTTCTCTGACCATTAATATTCAATGACCAAAATCCTAATCTTATAAAATTTTTAAATTAAAATATTTTTTAAACGTAATAAAACAATTTTTAATTAAAATTAAAAAATTTCAAATTTATTAACCTTGACAGATATGTGACGTTTGCGATATTTTTTCAAAATCTCTGACTTTCCCTGGCCAATAAAATACCCTGACTTTTCCCTGGGCTACGGCCGCCCTGCTTGGTAGGTAACGTAATATCCAGTTTTTATTTATTTAATTGAACCCATCAAAAACGCATTTTTCATTTTTGATCATTGGAATAAATCTCGTATTTTTAGATGGACAATATTGAGCTTGCCTAGGTTTAAGAACATATTAGCCGATCCAGTGTTTGCCGAGAGTTCACTACCACAATCTAAATGGGCCATTAAAAGAACTATGTGAGCATAAGGCCATGTTGGCTGAGGTTTTCGACCCCCGGAAATACACTAGTCCTCTAGTGAATAACTTTAGCAACTACCTAACTGATACATCGAAACGAGAATCAATTCTGCCTATAAATGACTTTTATAATAAAGTATTCAAGTTGAAATGAAAAAAAAATGAATTTTTAACCAAATAGTTGAATTTTCAACCAAAAAGATGAATTTTTAACCAAGTAATTGAATTTGCAACTAAGAAAGATCAACTTTCAACCAAAAAAGGATTAGCTAAATTTTCAGTTAAAAAAAAAATTCAACAAAAAAAGAGATTTTTCAACAATATATTTCAATTTTTGACCTAAAAGATGAATTTTCTACAAAAATAAATGAATTCTCAACCAAAAATGTAATTGTTGGTATTTCAACCAAAAAATATTTCAATTTTAAATTAAAAACAATGAAATTTAACCCAAAAATACGAATTTTCGATAAATGAGATCAATTTTCAAACAAAAATAACCAAATTTGGTAAAAAAAACAATTGGATTTTCTACCCAAAAATGTGTAAATTTTCAACAAAAAAGTTCATTTTCAACAAAATAATTTAATTTTCTACCAAACTGTTAAAATTTCACGCCAAAAATACAAATTTACTACAAAGCAGTTGAATTTTCAAACAAAAAATATCAGCTTCCAACCAAAAGGTTTATTTTCAACCAAATAGTTGCATTTTCTAACAAAAATACGAATTTTCTACAAAAAAGTTAAATTTTTGAATCAAAATATGAATTTTTAACCAAATAGTTGAATTTTCCATAAAAAAATATGAATTTTCAACAAGAAAGTTAATTTTTCAATCAAATAGTCAAACTTTCCACCAAACTGGTCGAATCTTCAAGCCAAAGAAACGAATTTTCTACAAAATAGTTGAATTTTTAAACCCAAAAATATAAACTTCCAACAAAAAAGTTAATTTTTCAACCAAACAGCTGAATTTATAACCCAAGAAAAAACGAAGTCTTAATAAAACAGTTGAATTTTCAAGTCAAAAGGACGAATATGTTAAAAACCAGTTGAACTTTCAACCAAAACGACGAATTTTCAACAAAATAGCCGAATTTTCCACCCGAAAATATGAATTTTCAACAAGAAAATTAACTTTCAATCAAATACCTGAATTTTCAAAAATAAAAGGTTTATTTTCAACCAAGCAGTTGAATTTATAACCGAAAAAAGAATGAAGTCTCAATAAAACAGTTGAATTTTCAACCCAAAAAGACTTTCAACAAAAAAGTTAACTCTCAACCATTATTTTTCAAACATATAGTTGAATTCTCAACCAAAATAGTTAAACGTTCAACACCCCCCCCCCCAAAAAACGAATTGTATACAAAACAAATGAATTTTCAACCCTAAAATATAAATTTTCAACAAGAAAGTTCATTTTCTACCCGATAGTTGAATTTTCTACAAAATTGTTGAATTTTCAAGCCAAAAAGAAGAATTTTATACAAAACAGATGAATTTTCAACAAAAAAGTTAATTTTTTAATCAAACAGTCGAACTTTCTATCAAACTAGTTGAATCTTCAAGACAAAGAAATTAATTTCCTACAAAAC
>CAKNYM010050913.1:492278-510900 GCA_932195095.1 Andricus curvator
CAAGCCAAAAAAAAGAATTTTATACAAAACAGTTGAATTTTCAACAACAAAGTTAATTTTTTAATGAAACAGTCAAACTTTCTAGCAAACTAGTTGAATCTTCAAGTCAAAGAAATGAATTTCCTACAAAACAGTTGAATTTTTAAACCCGAAAATATTAATTTTTAATCGAAAATGTTAATTTTCAAGCAAATACTTCAATTCTCTATCCAAAAAGACGAATGTCAAACAAAGCAGTTGAATTTTCGAGCAAAAAAGATGAATTTTTAATAAAATAGTTCAATTTTCAATAAAATAATGGAATTTTCAAAAAATAGTTTAATTTTTAAACAAATAGTTGAATCTTTAACCTAGAAAGACAAATTTTTAAATAAATAGTTGAATTTTCAAGCCAAAATGATGATTTCTTTTCAAGACAGTTGAGTTTTCAACCAAAAAATTTATTTTCAACCTAAAATAGTTAAATTTTCTTATTGGGTTCTATTTATTCAGTTCCTATTTGAGCCAAAACAAAATGGAAAGGGAAAGTTTTTCGAAAACAAGAGGAAAAATAGGAATATTGTAATAAAGGGGGAAAGAGGGGAATAGGGGAATAGGGGAAAGATTGTGAAGTCTAAAACTGACATTTGAATTCAAGCCAAGGATTAGAATATTTTATGATAATTTCGATCCTAAAAAAATTAGATCTTTCAGATAGATTCCGTTGATTCTTACCTGCTCGGATTCAAAACTTTTGCATGAAAAATAAGTTCAAAAATCGTGTTTTCTTTAAGAATATTTTGAAAACATCGAATATTTAGTATTTAGGACAGATTAAGGTAAATATTACAAATTAATACTTCATTTTTCTCTCTGGTCGAAAGTAAAAATGACTGCTGAATATATTAAACAAAAAAATTTCTATTTGCAAAACTATTACCTATAATCCTAGCAAATAATGATTCAAAGAGTAATTATTATTTTTGTGACAACATTTTTGAATGATCTAATAATTTAACTTGCTTTTGACATTGATTCACATACCCAATATTCTAGTTTAATCACATGACATAAGTTTACACAGGCCTCTTCATTTAATCGTACTTAAAACAGTATTACAATTGTAAGACTATGTTTGAAGTGGGTTCAGCTGTACTAAACATTTATACACTCAGAAAACGATTTGGTTGAATCAACAAAACTGTTGTTGTTTTAACCATAGGATATGGTTATTAGATGGACAACAAAATATTTGGTTGACCCAACTAAATTTTTTGATTACTTTAACCTAATCTTTTGGTAGATGGAGTATTTAGTTGATAGAACCAAAAAATGTGGTTGGTTCAATCAAATATTTTGTTGAATTAACAAAAAATTGTTTGATTCAACCAAATTTTCATATATATCCGAAAAAACATTTTTTTTTGTGTCAAGAATATTTTTTTCTGAGTGTAGAACAAAACAAATACAAAATTTGCTTTCTTCTAAAATATTCTTTGTATTTATTCATTATGTAAGTTCAGGATTTATCAAATTAACAGAGACAGAGCCCCAACCTTGAGACCTCGAGATTGAAGACATTTATTATGAATAAACGGTTAATTTAAATTCGAACGCCATTTATTCACCCAGAATCTAATTTTATTCATCAAATGATAATTTAACTGCTGGTCAATTTTATCTTAAGATAATTTTACTTGAAATAAAAACTCTTGAGTGAATCAATAAGAAATTGCATATTGCATAACTTTTTTTTATCTACGAGACTGATTTATTCATATCGAGAATAAAAATTAAGTTTCTCCTCATTTGAACGGACTCTTCGGTTGATTTAATCGGCAGTTTTTTTTCAAATATTATAACCAGAGTGGCCGAAAACCTTCATTTTAAAAATTCTCAGACGTTTCCCTGACGAATTAAAATTTGATGACCATTAATATTTAAAGACTAGAATTTTAATTTAGTAACGCTTTTAACGTAGAATCTTTTATAAAATAAATAAAACGATTATTTCAGATTAAAATTATTAATTTCTTTATTTCAACCAAAATTTGACTAAAACTAAAAGTAGTTTTCTACTATGGAAGATGAATTTTCAACAAAACAGTTGAATTTCCGACCAAGAAAGAGGACTGTTTAATAAAATAGTTAACCTTCAACAAAACAATTACATTTTTAACCTACATGCAAAGATAAATATACAATCAAGTGGTCGAAGTTTCAAACAAAAAAAGTTAAAAATCAACCAAAAACAGTTGCATTTTCAACCAAATAATTAAATTTTTTAGAAGACAGTTGAATTTCAAAAAAAAAAAATATAAATCTTCAATCCAAAGGGACAAAATTCTGTCCAAATAGATGCATTTTCAACAAAAACGTTGAATTATCGACCAAAAAATATGATATTTCATTAAAATACTTGAATTTTTAACCAGTTAAATTTTCAGCCTACAAAGGTAAATTTTCAACTAACAATTTTTTAAGCTAAAAATTCGAATGTTTTACAGAACATTTGTCTTTTAAACCCGAAAAGATGAATTTTCAAAAAAAAAAGTTAATTTACAATCAAGAAAGATAAATGTTGAACCAAATAGTTAAATTTTCAACAAAATGAAATTAATTGTTAACCAAACTGTTGCATTTACAACCAAATAGTTGAACTTTAAAGAAAAAAAAAACAACTTTTTAACAAACTAGTTGAACTTTTAACCAAATAGTTGAATTTTCAACAAACTAGTCAAACTTTGAACCAAAGAGATGAATTTTCCACTAAAATGATGAATTTTCCAACAATAAAAAATTCAGTTTTAACCAAATAGTTGATGTTTCAGTCAAGAAAAAAAAAGTTCATCCAAATTGATGAACTTTCAAGCCAAAAGGAGAATTTTCTGCAAATCAGTTGAATTTTCAACAAAATAGTCTAATTTTCAACCAAGTAGATGAATCTTCCACTGAAATGATGAATTGTCCAATCAAAAAAATTAAGTTTTGACCAAATAGTTAATTTTTCAGTCAAGAAAGATAGAGGACATTTCAAATAAAGAAGACTAGTTTTCTACCAAAAAAGGCGAATTTTCAACTAAAAAAAAAGATGCAATTTTCAAGCAAAAATAGTTAAGTTTTAAGTCAAAAAAATTTATTTTAAATAAAAAAAACGAATTTTCAACAAAATCGTTAACTTTTCAAACAAAAAGATAAATCTAAAACAAAAAAGTCAACAAGAAAGTTCAACTTTTATCTAAGTAGTTGAATTTTCTAATAAAAAAGATCACATTTCAATAAAATAGATAAACTTTCAACCGAAGAGATGAATTTTCATCTAGAGTGGTAAATCTTCAACTGGAATAGTTAAATTTTCATTAAAAAAAAATAATTTTCAATCAAAAAGTTGAATTTTTACTAAAGTCATGAATCTTCAATGAAAAAATTATATTTTAACAAAGTGGTTCAACCCTCCACTAGTTCAATATTCAACCGAAAAAGATGAATTGTAATCAATTGAATTGTAAATCAAAAACAATAGGATTGAATCAAAAAAGATGAAATTTCTACAAAAACAGATGAATTATCAAACCAAAAAGATGAATTTAAAATAAAAATTGAATTTTCAACCGAAAAAGATTTTAGTTGAATTTTCAATACCGAAATATAAATTTTCACCAAAAAGTTAATTTTGTACCAAAATAATTAAATTTTCAATCCAAAAGACGGATTTTCAACAAAACAGTTGAATTGTCAACCTAAAAGGTTCACGTTTTAAGCAAATTGGTGAATTTTCAACATAATAATAAAATTTTTAAATAAAAATATTACCGTAAGAAGAAACCAACTGCAAAAACAAGGAAATATAAATACAAGATAAATCGAGAGATAAACAAATTACTGACAAGAATTTTTTATCAGGGTTGCCGCAAAACTTAATTTTCAAAATTCTCTAATTATTCCCTGACCAGTTTTTCAAAAGACTATCTTTTATAAATGGAGTAAAACAATTTTAAATTTAAACTTGAAAATTTCAAATTCAAATTCAGATTTTTTTCAAAATCCCTGACTTTTCCCTGACCAATAAATTTCCCTAACTTTTCCCTGATTTCCAGGTTTTTCCTGACCTGTATAACTGATTTTATTGATGAGAATAGACTTTTATTTTTTATATATTACCATTAATATTTAAACATCAGAATTTTAATCTATAGTAACACTTTTGACGTAGAATCTTTTGATAATTAAATAAAACCATTATTTCAGATTAATATTAAAAAATTTCAAAATTATGTATTTGTTTAAACCAAAAAAGATTAATTTTCTACCATAAAAGATGAATTTTCAATCCAATAGGACTAATTTTCAACAAACAAGTTGAATTTTCGATAAAAAAGACGACTTTTTAAGAAAATAGTTAAATTTCAACAAAATACTTAAATGTTCAACCAAATGGTGGAATCGTCAAACAAAAAAGATTAAATATCAACCAAAACAGTTGCACTTCCAACCAAATAATTAAATTTTTTAGAAGATAGTTGAATTTAAAAAAAAAGATAAATCTTCAATCAAAAAGGACTATCAAAAGACTATCTTTTATAAACGGAATTAAAAAATTTCAAATTTAAATAAAAAAAATTTATATTTATTTTCCTTGAAAGTTATTTAAAGTGCCTCTTATAGAAATTCCCTGACTTTTGCAAAAGATTTTTTTTCAAAATCCCTGAGTTTTCCCTGACCAAAAACAATCCCTAACTTTTCCCTAATTTCCAGGATTTCCCTGGCCTGTATAACTGATTTTATTTATGATAATAGACCCTTATTTTTTATATATTACCATTAATATTTAAACATCAGAATTTTAATCTATGGTAACACTTTTAACGTAGAATCTTTTATAAACGGATAAAAACAATTATTTCAAATTTTTATTTAAGAATTTTTTAATTATTTATTTATTTCAACCAAAAAAGATTACTTTTTCACCATAAAAGATGAATCAATCCAAAAGGGCTAATTTTCAACAAACCAGTTGAATTTTCGACTAAAAAAGACGATCACTATTTAAGAAAATAGTTAAATTTCAACAAAATAATTGAATTTTCAACAAAATACTTAAATTTTTAACCAAATTGTTGAATTTTCAACCTACATGCAATGTTGAATATTCAGCCAAATGGTCGAATCTTCAAAAAAAAAAGATTAAAAATCAACCAAAACAGTTGCATTTCCAACCAAATAATTAAATTTTTTCAGAAGACAGTTCAATCTTTAACAAAAGATCAATCTTCAATTCATGAATTTAAGATTCAAAAGGACTATCAAAATACTATCTTTTATAAACGGAATAAAACAATTTCAAATTAAAATAAAAAGTTTTACATTTATTTCCCTTGACAGTTATTTAACGTGCCTGATTTCCTGGGTTTCCCTGACCTGTATGACTGATTTTATTTATGAGAATAAACCCTTATTTTTTATATTTAAAAAAACAGACCTTAAATTTGTAATGTTGTGAAAGAAATTCTTGGCCAGGTTGTGAAATAACCAGTCTCGTAAAATTGAAAAAAAGAGGTTTTAACATTTAAAATTTATACTTGAGAAATATTTCTCAAGTATAACATTTATGGTTTTTTGAAGATAACAGAACTCCAATTTTAACTACAGTCCGTCTTTTCGGAGTAATTTCCCATTTTTTGCAATGCAGAAGATAATCATTGTTATAACGCCACCTTTTTAAAATGAAATACGATATGTAATTTGAGAGATGGAAGAAATAAAAAATATAAAAAGCTAACCTATCATTTGGACAAAAGGTTTCTCCAAATTCTATTTTTGAATATTTTCTCTAATTTAACTTTCAATAATTAATCAAAAAATAAGACTCGATGATTCCGCCGAAACCGAATCTAAAAGTATAAACAAAATACAAAAAGAAAAATACAAACCTTGAAGGCTCTTGACATGAATTACACGGGACACAAAAAATTATTAAACTTAAAATACTAACACAAATCAAATTTATTCAAACTCTAAATTATTAACTTCGAAACTTTATATTTCTTTACTTATTTAAGTGTAAATTAAAAATACAAATAGCTGGAAATATAACCGTCGAACTCGATAGGTCTCAACCAGAAACGCCAGAAACTCGAAAATTACTCGAAAATAGAACAGCGCTGCCATCTTTCGGAGAAAAAATCAACTTGCGTTCATATTATGAGCGGTAAATTCAAATTTGAAATAATTTCTACTTTCTTATCAGGGGTGAACAGGGTAGCCGAAAAATTTCATTTTCAAAATTCCCTCATTTTCAACTGCCTAATTTCCTTTCCCCCCTGATCAATAATATTTAAAGACCAAAATTCTAACCTTGTAACATTTTATCCATACACAGTAGGGTGGTCCAAAAAACGCTTTTCGAGCTACAGGGCCAGGCCCCCCCCCCCCCCAAATTTCCATTTCCGAAGAAAAAAAATCCCTAATTTTTTTTTCGAAATTCGAATATTAACACGTGCCAGCGGGCACTTCAAAATCCCATTTAATTAACATGGGGAAATTTTGGATTTTCGAAAAATTAAACTCAGACTTCAGGGTTTGATCGAAACGTGCCAAACTTTTTAGGGATTGAAGAGGAGTACCTATGAAATAAAAGCATACTGATAACTTTTATTTTTAACTTACCCTTACCCCCCCCCCCCCCACAGCGCCCCAAATATGACCCAAAAATCAAAAAACTACATTTTTACGTATTATTATCACTTTTTAGTAATTTCCGTCGTCTTTTTTATACAAATAATTACTAATGGACAATTTGAATATTTTCCATGACTTTTTAAACAATTTTTCATTTTTTAAACAAATGTAACTTATTTAAACAATTATTTATTCCCAAAAAATGTAAAAAATAATCGTATTTTCTGATTGAAATGTAATAGTTTGTCATTTTTTGGAGTAGTGATTTTTTAAAAACATTATGTAATTATTTAAACAATTACTTATTGTTTATTCTCAAAATTTCTAAAAATTTACTCAGAGATGTCCACTTTTTTCTCAAATTGATATCCTATGCTACTTTTTGTTGAATAATTATATAATTTTGATACATATCTTTTAATGTTTAATAAATTTCTATTTGTTTAAACAATTTTGATTTGCTTAAGCAGTTTTTTTTTGGATAACTTAAAAAAATAAAATAAAATACATGTAATTATTTTTCTGACTTCGATGACTTTTTTGAAGGAAATTTGAGAAAAAAACAAGAATTAATTGTATAAACAATAACATAAAGTTTTTAGCAGAATTTATTATTCCTCGCAATCGTTCAATATTATGTTTAATTCAGAAAATACGATTTAAAAAATATTTTTGGAAAAATAATTGTTTAAACAAATTATATTTGTTTAAACAATTAAAAAATGGTTAATATATTCTTTCTGTACACTATACAGTCAGAAAAATAATTACATGTATTTTATTTTATTTTTTTAAAGTTATCGAAAAAAACTGCTTAAGTAAATCAAAATTGTTTAAACAAATAGAAATTTATTAAAAATTAAAAGAAATGTATCAGAATTATATAATTATTCAACAAAAAGTAGCATAGGATACCAATTTGAGAAAAAAAGTGGACATCTCTGGGTCAATTTTTAGATAGGGTCTAGCTGAATAAGCATGGGAAAAGTGCCCCTGCTCTAATTGGGCTCATATTTCAGGGGTAAGTGTCTTCTAGTGTGAAGATAATTTACGCAAAGTACCAGCTCTTAGAAATGACTTTTTCAGAAGTCATAGTCGAAAATACAAAAATCGAAAAATCAATTTTTCTGGAAAACGGCTCAACGGATTTTAACGAAGAAAATATATGTTGTGGGGATAGTTGAGACAACACTACAGAAAAATCCTGGATAAAATGCGTTCGCTATAAAGGGCAAAAAAAAATTATTTTAATTTTCAAAAAAATTTTTGACCATGTTTTTCAACGAGGGCCACCTTCATTTTTTTCTCATAAAATAAGCGAACGCTGATTAGTAAGATATATTTTTGAGGAAACCGATCAAGAGGGGACTTCATAGAAAAAATGAGTGAAGAACCTTTGTTGGCCCCTGAAATGCATGATTTTACATACAAACCAGGGGCCAATGCATCATTGTACTGACTGTTCAATGAAATGAACCTAATTCGAGGCAGATTGTTTTTTAATGAGAGTAAAGAGCACACTTACTTACCTTTACTGCCAAATTCAGGCCTCGAAATCAAAACGATGGTTTCGAAATCTCTCTTTAGATTGCTGAAGGTGTATGAACATTAGTATACAGTGGAACTCTGTGTAGCAGTGTGTGTGTTTCAAAAAGTGAAGTTAATTCGCAGAAAATTGTAGAAGTGTCAAAGTTTTTGTTTACTGTGATCTTTGCTTACGTAAACCTAGTTTTTTTCGCTATGGAGGACAAAGAACGTTGCGCTACATGTAATCGCTGATTGAGAAAAGTGTCGCGGCGAAGAAAGACAATTGAAAATGAAGTCAAAGAAACTTCGTATTCATCATTGCTTGGCAAGCGGATAAATATGGAAGATGTTATTTGCGACAAATGTCGTGAAAAAGCGATGAAAGCTAGAGCAGGTGAGTACTTTATTTTGGTAATAATAATTTTTTTATAAAGAAAGTGTATTTATTTTCGGTACGTGGAATAGGTGAAGACATTGAGTCCGAGGTGGGGACAGCATCTGATGAAGATCCGACGTTCGAGCCACGTACATCGAAGTCAACGGAGACATCGGATACGGAATGAGTGAAACTTGACTTACCATGAACAATATCAACTCATCACAGTGGGCACAAACGTTAAAGAGTGTTATTAGAACGGCTCAAAAACGTCCTATGTCAGTCCAAATAGCGTTCCTTGAACATAAAATGTTCCAGAGAAGTTTTAAGGACGTATTTAGAACATGGAACGTTTTCAGAACATTATTTTGTCTGACTTAGGACAGTTTTTGAAACGTTCAACTAACGTCTTTTGACTTGTGAATGCAAGGAACTGTTTTAGAACGTTCCAATTACGTTCTTAAATTTCGTGCCCACTGGGATCGATACTGTTGCATTTGTGCGGCAAGCAAACATTTGACAAAAGTTTGTCAGAAAGCAAGACTTCAGGAATATACTGTTAGACGAATCTATATACCATCGGGCAATCGTTACTGTGAAAATCATCTGATTCATAACCAGTTCTACGAAGAATGTCTATCTGCTTTAAAGGTATATGCACATGATATAGAAATCGAAGTTAACGATCTTCAACAATTAATGGAATCTTTAGCAATCAGGTTTGATCGTATTATTATGAATAAGATAGCGGATTTTACGTTACCCGCCAAACAGTTATTTGTCTACACAGGGTTAGGGTGTGACAGTATTATGCAGTTACCGGAAATGATGAGACCTTTGAGAGATTCAAATATGCGTTTTTCGACTCAAGCAATTGTTGTTTTTTTGGTGAACTAAGAACCGGCAATTCTAATGTTTTGATCGCGTAAGCGTTTCAGTTGAAAAGTCCTATATTAGTGTTCTAGTATTCAAAGTGTGTGATTAAGGCATTTGAAACAGACATTCTTCGCACACAGTTTGGCGTGTCTGCAAAGGCTAGAGAAGATCTTATATCAAATCATACAACCTTTTTCGCCAAAAACTTGTTTGATGTTTCTGAGCAACTGGTGATTTTCACAGCAAAGATTGCCCGATTCATCTAACAGTATATGCCTGAAGTCTTGCTTTCTGAGGCACTTTTGTCAAATGTTTGCTTGCCGCACAAATGTAACAGTATCGATGAGTTGATATTGTTCTTGGTAAGTCAAGTTTCACACATTCCGTATCCGTTGTCTCCGTTGACTTCGATGAACGTGGTTCGAACGTCGGATCTTCATCAGATGCCGACCCTACCTCGGACTCACCGTCTTCACCTATTCCACGTACCGAAAATAAATACACTTTCTTTATAAAAAAATTATTATTACCAAAATAAAGTACTCATCTGCTCTAGTTTCCATCGCTCTTTTACGACATTTGTCGCAAATAACATCTCCCATATTTATCCGCTTGCCAAGCAATTCTTTGTCCTCCATAGCGAACAAACTAAGTTTACGTAAGCAAAGATCACAGTAAACAAAAACATTGACACTTCTACAATTTTCTGCGAAGTAACTTCACTTTTTGATGCACACACACTGCTACAAAGAGTTCCACTGTATACTAATGTTCATACACCTTTAGCACTCTAAAGAGAGATTTCGAAACCATCGTTTTGATTTCGAGGCCTGAATTTGGCAGTAAAGGTAAGTAAGTGTGCTCTTTACTCTCATTAAAAAACAATCTGCCTCGAATTAGGCTCATTTCATTGAACAGTCAGTAGAACGATGCATTGGCCCCTGGTTTGTATGTAAAAGCATGCATTTCAGGGGCCAACAAATGTTCTTCTCTCATTTTTTCTATGAAGTCCTCTCTTGATCGGTTCGTAAAAAATATATGTTACTAATCAGCGTTCGCTTATTTTATGGGAAAAAAATGAAGGTGGCCCTCGTTGAAAAACATTGTCAAAAAATTTTTTGAAAAGTAAAATAATTTTTTTTTGCCCTTTATAGTTAACGCATTTCATCCGGGATTTTTCTGTAGTGTTGTCTCAACTATCCCCATAACATATATTTTCTTCGTTCAAATCGGTTGAGCCGTTTTCCAGAAAAATTGATTTTTCGATTTTTGTATTTTCGACTATAACTTTTGAAAAAGTCATTTCTAAGAGCTGGTACTTTGCGTAAATTATCTTCACACTAGAAGACACTTACCCCTGAAATATGAGCCCAATTAGAGCAGGGGCACTTTTCCCATGCTTATTCAGCTAGAGCCTTTTGAGAATAAACAATAAGTAATTGTTTAAATGATTACATAATGTTTTAAAAAAAATTACTACTTCAAACAATGACAAACTATTACATTTCAATCAGAAAATACGATTATTTTTTACATTTTTTGATAATAAATAATTCTTTAAATAAGTTACATTTGTTTAAACAATTACAAATTGTTTAAAAAGTCATGGGAAATATTCAGATTGTCCATTAGTAATTAATTGTATGAAAAAGACGACGTCAATCGCTAAAAAGTAACAATAATACGTAAAAATGTAGTTTTTTTATTTTTGGGTCATATTTGGGGCGCTGTGGGGGGGGGGGGTAAAGGTGGGTTAAAAATAAAAGTTATTAGTATGCTTTTATTTCATAGGTACTCCTCTTCAATCCCTAAAAAGTTTGGCACGTTTCGATCAAACCCTGAAGTATAAGTTCATTTTTTCGAAAATCCAAAATTTACCCATGTTAATTAAATGGGATTTTTAAGTGTGATTTTGGGATTTCGAATTTCGAAAAAAAAATTAGGGATTTTTTTTCTCCGGAAATGGAAACTTTTGGTGGGGGGACTTGCCCTCTAGGGTGAAAAAAAATTTTGCAATGCATTTTTGGACCACCCTAATACACAGCCTAATTTACTGGCAAACCCTGACAAATTACAAATTTAAACCGTCAAAGTGACCATAAGTGATTATAAGTGACTAATGTATATTAGTATGGTTTAAAAATGCATTGAAAATCTTGTTTTCGTGCTAGAGGGCAACAATCCACCCAATTCGGTCTAAAACAGCAAAAATGAAATTGTATATTTTTTTGTTTGTTGTAACTTTGATTTTAATAGGTGCTGCCGGGCACTCGAAATTTCCCATGTAAAATACATGGGGAAAAATCACTTTTCGAGAATTTGTGGAATAACTTCTTTGCATTTTGAAAAATGTGACACATTTGAGCACTTTATTATCGTTTTTTTTTTGCGAAAATTTATCATTGTTGGTCTGATGAAATAATGTGGTAATTAATTCCCAATTATTTAAACAAGTTCCATTTGTTTGAATAAATGTTTTTTTTAAAGCCGGCTTTTTTCTAACAAAATGAAAATCGAGGTTGCCTTTTTCACATTTTATACGTTTTCGATGCCTCGGATTTATTATTCAACAACCCCTTATTTATTTAAACAAATCAAATTTGTTGTAACAATACTTTCGCAGACAATTTGGAAATTTTATCTTTTCTTCTCTAAATATTACAACTAGAGAATGAATGAATTAAATAAGAATGAATTAAATAAACAAGTCCCTTAAATTTTTATTCAATTTAATTTATTACCTTAAGCTCTCTAGCATTTATTTGAAATTCCATAAAATCCCTATAATCTCTCAAATCTCTTAAAATCCATTGAAATAAAATATATAAAAAAAAATTGGACATCTCTGTAGGAGAACGCGATGAAATACCGAAAATAATTATTAATTAATTGTTCAAAACAATTCATGAATATAAAATATAAAATTTATGTTTTCAACAATCATTAGTAATATTTATAGCAGGATTGAGAAAAAATTTCCAAATTTCCCGGTAAACTATTTTTTGAACAATTTAAATTTTTTTAAACAGGTAAGGGTTTGTTAAATAATAAAGCTAAGATATTAAAAACGTATACAATATATAAAAAGGCAACCTTGATTTACATTCCATTAGAAAAAAGCCGAATTTTTGAGAACAAAATTATTCAAACAAATCTTTTAAAATACCCTAAAATAATTAAAATCCTTAACAATCTTTTACAATCCCATGACATTTTTTTGAAGCTCTTAAAAATTACTTGTACTTGTCAAAAATACACTGAAATCTTTCAAATTGTTTGGAATCACTTCAAATTATAGCATTTTATGAAAGATGCCCTAAGATATTTCAAAGCCTGTAAAATATTTTGAAATTTTTTAACATTTTTTAAAGCTCTTGAAAATTCCTTAGAATTTATTTAAAATATCCTAAAATCTTTAGATTCCTTACCAAATTTTGATGATACCTTGAAATATTCTAAAATCTTTTAAACCCTACGAAATTCCTCTATTATTGTGAATAAATTCTTTGAAATCCTTTGAAATATTATAAATTATATTTTCTGTCATCTTTTCAAATATCCTAAAACCTTATTGATCCTATAAAATCGTTCCGTATCATCGAAAATTTCAGTAAATTCTACAATACCCCACGAAAATTATCCTAAATCTTTTAAAATCCTTCAAATCCTTAGAAATGCCTTGAAAATGTTTAAATCTCTTTATAATGCCTTAATCTTTTAAAATACCCTATCACATTTCAAATCCTTTGAAATCTTTTGAAATCCCTTGAAACTTTTTAAAGCTATTGAAAATGCCTTGGCATTTTTTTATATCCCCTGAAAATGTTTAAATCCTTCGAGATCTCTTCAAAGTATTGAAGTCAATAATATATTCAAAATTCCTTGAAATCTTTTAGAATGCCTTCAAATATTTTAAATCCTTTGAAATTTACTTTTGATCTTCAAAATCACCCAAATTTAAGAAGTTTGATCCTCCAAAATAAACTATTAAAAAAAACATTCAAAATTACATCTTTCTAATCTTCAACTGCAAACATTCAAGAAAGGCTCCAGAATCACTCAGAAAAATATATGTTTCAAATTAAAGAAACCGTTTCTTCAATATACTTTTTTATTCAACCAAAAATAACTTCTAAGCGAAAAAAAATCATTTTAAATTAAAGAAAAATTTTGATTTCATTTCACTGAACCAATGAAAATTCTTTGTCTCAAGTTTTCAAATTTTTTTGAACCAAAGGATCTTTTTTCTGAGTGTATACGTTATACAATCCCAAATTAACTTATTAATTTACTTATTTCCTTTTAATTCTTGCTCAGATAAAATCTTATATTTAAATAAAAGTATGCAGATTACTGAAAGCCGATTAAAATGTAAATTTAACAAATGTTATATAATTGTAGGGGTAGTAATCATTTTAAAAATTCTAGAAAAGGCTTTGTTTATATCGATATTTCTACACAGAATGATGGAAAAATCGAAATACTAATCTAATTATACCGATATTGAAGTCTTTGTAACGTTAATACAATATTTGTTTGTAATTACTGAACTTAAATGGTATACTATAATTTTGGATACATTGATTTTCTAGAGAATTGATTTGTTAACAATATTACGTAATTTATTTATGGCCCCTAAGCTCCAATAAATCCCTTATTCTCTTTATATAGTTTTTAATTAAACAAATACATTGACGTAATACTTGAACTTCTTCAAATCAGATTTTTATTGATTTAGAGTTATCTCCGATAAGACTTTAATTCCAAACATATAATGCTTTGTGAAGTGTAAAAAGACCATTTTACGCAATAAACTACTTCTAATTCATCTTTGCTGGAAAGTGAAAATCAAACGAATTATTTAATCATGAAGTGTACCATCTTCTGCTGCTTACTGGCATTCTGTGTCTTCGAAGTAAGTCCTTTGAAAAGTTTTCAACAACAGTTTTTGGTAGTTAAATTTACTTTCCTATAAGAGGTGTGTCCAGAAAGTATCTGACCATATGGTGTACAAAGAGAAAGAGTTAATTCTGGTCGATGGTGATGATATCCTCTTCAAAGTACTCCCCTTTGGGAGCCACTACCTTCTTCCAGCGATCCTTCCACTTTCTGAAACAACAGAGTTGTGTAAGCCCATGTTTCACCAGAAATTTCTGAACAAGCTGCGATGAATGGACAGGTGTGTCCAATCTCGGCTCAAAATTTCCGAAACAATAGTTTTTGGAATCCCGAGGGCTTCTTCTATCTCTCTCAATCTTAAGCGACAATTTCCATTAATTAACACTCGCACTCGTTCCAGATTTTGAAGTGTTTTAGCCGTTGCGTGCCTTCCAGAGCGAGAGTGACTTTCCACTGAAGTATGACCACTTTTATGTAGCCTAAACCACTGTATAATTTGAGTATCACTCACAGATACATCACCATACTCTCTTTGAGTCATAGCGACGGTTTCCGAATATGAGTGGCCAACTCTTTGGCAAAATTTAATGCACACTCTTCGTTCGGTGTGTTCCGTCATCCTGAAATATGATGCGTACGTGGTTATACGTTTAAATGATAAATACCTGTTATTGACAATAGCACAACTAGGTACAAAGTTAGATCACAAGGTGGGATACTTTCCGGAAAGACCTCGTATGTCGTTGAGAAATTGTTTTGATTTATATAAGTTTTGTTCCACAGGGAAAATGTTCAGAGCCTTTAACACAAGACATATACCTTCAAAATGAGTTTTTTTCGGGTGCCAAACTACTTTTTTTTGTTCACAGTAGAATTTAAAATAATGTTTCCTTTATAATAGTAATAATTCCGTTATATCTTTGCAGATAGTCCTTTCAGTTCGTTTCCAGACCTTATATGATGATTCTGTGGATGATGTCGAATTCTTTATGACGCAAAGAGAACATGAAGTTGGGGTCAGTTAGCGAAAATCATTTTCAATTCTTTGAAATACGTTGATAATGAAAGTACAGCATTTGAAAAATTACATAATTTTTATATTCGTCTTTCTTTCTCGCATAGGAACTCGCGCATGCTGCAAACACACACGGAACGGATACTCAAGTTTGTGAGAGAAAATTTTACAAGGATACAGACCATTCTGTTGCACTCAGCAAAGATGCATTGCAGAAGTGTGCTGACAAAAAGAGCACCTTTCTGGTAATCAAAAATATCTTTTTCCTAAATATTTTCCTAACTTCTATTTGATATCTTCTAAAAAGAATTTAAAATTCTTCATCCCTTGAAGCAAAATTATAAACTTTTGAGCATCAACCCGTATCGAGTAATTATGAAAAAGAAAAAAATCCTATAATAGAGTCAGTTTATAGTTTATACATGTTTGCAATAAATATAAATATTACTTTTTTATTTGTTCACAGGCTTCGATTTGCTGTGGAATAGAGACTAACAATCGAAAAGGGGACTTAAGACACATTAAGGATGTTGCCATTACATGCATTACGAACTTAAAAAAAAGCGAGTAAATTTTGGTTTCGGGAACACTGACAAAAACTGGGACTTCTATCATTAAATTTGGTAAAATTTACTACGATAATTGTACAGTCAAATGAAAAAGTCATTAACATGACTATTTTTTAGTAAATTCACAGAAATTTGACTATAGAAAGCCCAGTTCACTCAACACAAGTGGGTAAAGTCCAATTTAAAAATATGCGTTATAGTCATGTTTATCATTTCTGTGATTGCTTAAATTAATATTTGTTAAATAAATACCCTGATTGTACTGATATCAATAAAAAATTTCAAACAATTACATTGACTAAATAAGCTCCCAATATATCTTCAGCTGTTCAAAGCCTTTTTCTGTAGTAGTAGTTTCCATTTATATGTGGATATATAATACAATCACCCACATTTTTCTTTTTACAAAATTTTTTCCTCATAAATTTAATTGAAAGATTTAGATTATTCAGTGAATTTGATATGAAGTAAAAATTACATATATACGTTAAACAGGTTAAGTAAATATACATAGTGTAATAGAGTATCATATAATGAACGTCTAAATTAAGTATGGATAGAAAAAAATGTACGTTATTTATAATGAATTACTACATATTTTATGGTAACTAAAACTTAGTTATAATTCCTTTAAAAAAACCAAGAACTAGGGTAACTGCCCAGATAACAATCGTGCGACGCATTGAACACGTACGTCATGCGAGGCACGTCGTGCGTGCGAAAATTCATTCATTTTGCCAACACGGTGATGGCCGGGGATGACGTAAATTTACGGAAATTTAAAATGATCAAAATTAAAAATTGACGTAATATTAAAAATATTAAAAAACTAATTATTGAACCAGGCTTAATATGTTTTGGTCCAAGCGCAATGGTGTTTCGCCGCTTTTGAAAATTCTTGTGAACTTTAATTTTTGGAAATTGAATTTAATGAATAATATCAAAAAATATTTGTTAAATAATAATTTTATCATTTTCAGGGACCGTTTGCTCTCTGACCAAAAAATTGTATACCCTCTTCTACCATGCGGCGATTCAATTATAAATAAAAAATTTGTAGATACATTAAGTTTTGAAAAAATGTTAATTTATTACACCACTTAAGCATAATTTTTATCATTATATATGAAAATATATATAATCGTTTAAATAATATCAATAATAATGTAAGTTTAAAATGTACTGAGCGAAATCTTTATTGAAATATATAATCATTTTCAAAAAGCGCGCGATGGCAGTATATATAACGATACGCGTAGTAAATACAATAGCTAAACGCTCGCTTGACTAGTGCGTAATGTGTCATTTTTCCTCCATTTGCAACAAAAGAAGAAGAAGTCATTGTTTTTTCCTGCTCCCAGCGTCTCTTATTGTGTCCAGTTGTATCCGTTTTATCAAATATATCGCAATATAATCCATAATTGAATTCTTGGATTTTAAGTTATTGTGGATTTTTTTTTTTCGTTAAGTTTTTCTACTAATTTTGCCAAAGTTTGAGACTGAAGCAAACTTTATTATAATATTCTTTTACGAATTGCGTTTAATTTTAGCTAAGATTTGTGATAAGTGTGTTATATGTAGATCCACGACTTTAATAAAATAATAAACAATATAAATTCCATTTTCCACTTGTTATTTTACATTTAAAAACAATTAAATTAATTATTTATTGACCCTCCCATTAGACCTGCACTTCGTGCGTGCAATCTGCCCGCACGCATTGTGACTGCACGACGTGCGACCCATGTGTGCATCAATTGATGTCGCAGCTGTGTGATCATATGCGTGCACGACGTGCGGGGTAACCCGTACGAATACCCGCACAATGCGCGCATCGTGCGTGCACAATTGTTATCTGGGTGACTTAATCACTGCGATATCAAGCGTTAGTCTTACTTTATTGGACTATTATTTTTAATATAATCGTCTTACGTTAGCCATGGGTTTTAATTGCAGAGGTGTAAAAACTACAAATTAAATCTACGCAGGTATACATGAAAAAATATTGTTATAACATTTATAACCGTGATATCTGAATAATTTGGTATTTTCATACTTTGTTGGTACTACACAGTACCATAGATTCTGGCAGTTCAGCACACAATGATGTCAAGAGAAATAAAATTTCATTTTATTAAATGTTTAATTGATATTAATACAATCAGAATATGTTCCATTTTACGAATTATGATTTAAGTTAAATCAACAGAATTTTTGTATTGATTTTACCACTTTTCTAGACAATTTTACTAAATTTTAGTAGTAATCCCTGTTTTTGCAGTGTACCCGAAATCGAAATTCACTCATTTATTTGGCGCATTTCCTGATGCAATGCGTTGTATCTCATTTATACAACCATTCTTCAAATCTGCAACGCAAATCGTAACTTTTAAACAAATGAGAGAATAATATTAATATTTATGCTAAATCTGTATAAGCTAAAAATATTATAGGACTTTTTTCGTTTTCATAATTATTGTATACAAGCATTTTAAAGTATGATGAAATTTGGGTTTTCAGTGATTTATTTGATATACCAGGAGAAATTGATTATTGTTTTTACTTTAAATGCAATGGTATTTTAAAATATTACTACTACTATTTAGCGATTTTCACGTTCTCAAATTTCTATAACGACCCGTATGTCTTTAATTTAATAGTGAGAAGTTGTAGGCTCCGGAAGCTACGATCATGGTTCTTTAA